>JOMC01000105.1:417297-660863 GCA_000812125.1 Aspergillus ustus
GGGGGGATTAACTGAAGTTGTCGCGACGACAACCGGCGCACTGCCTTTCGAACTGCAGCATGGGCAATATGGAGATTGTATGACTGCGTTCCGCTTTTTCCCCGGAAAACACCAGAAATGACACTATACAGAACGGCCCCAAGGATAGAAATATTACCGGCAAAGCGATCGGCCTTCTCCCAAAACGAGAGAGGTTCTCCAGATAAAGATGACATGAGGAATTAGGGCTCCGATTGAAACAAAAATACTAAATAAGAATACTTGTGGGATAAGAATAAGACTTGAAGGGATGGTGTCGAGGTTGGTTGCTACGCAAGGGTTTTGGATTTGTGAATTCAACCGAAGGAGCAGGAGGGGGAAGTGAACCCCATGTTCACTGAAGAAAGTCTTTGTTCCTTCCCCGCACTTTCAATGCTGAGCAGCAAGCAAACTCAGCCCTGGGTTTCCGAATACTGAAGGGAAGGCCGAGTCGCGGGTCGTCCATACCTCGGCTGGATCTGCATTGACCGTGGAACCGGGGAGGGGGGTCGGGGGTCGGGGGTCAGAAGTCACCCAAATAAGCACGCTAAAACTATGAGGAACGTCGCTATGCATATATGGTTGCTTGATTAAAGCCTCGCTATTTCCAATCTAATGTCCATTGGCGGCATCCCCCTATCCAGTCAGATCACAGAAAGCCTTGAATGTTGTAAACACATTCGCGTCATCCTCTCCAGTACCAGTGTTCTCCACGATACAGTCCGCATTTGCGCCAACGAAGAATACATATCCCTCCTTGACTTCTTCCGTTTTCCGACCGACTGTGATTTTACCCGTTCCACCGGTGCAGATCAGGATACTGGGACCAGTAAGGGGATCGAAAGTCGCCTTCGCGCCGGTGCGACGAAGCTCGGTCTTCAAAACACTAAACTCTTCAATCGGCGGGTCATAGAGAACAGAAGACGAGGCGCTCGAGTAGGCAGGAGCATTCAGCACCACATACGGGTATTCCGTAGGTTCCAGTTTTTGTTCCTCAATTGGTGCATATGAATAGGTCAGCATGTCCGTGAGCGTATCCACATCCTTGAACTTAGGTGTGAAACCCGCCCGCACGACATTATCTGATGATGCCATGCACTCGATTATGTCCCCAGAGATGTAGGCGTGGATATCGTCTGCTTTGAGGAACATAGCCTCGCCAGGCTCGAGAGTGACAAAGTTGAGGAAGAAGAAAACAAACAGGCCAATATCGTTAGGGAACTGCTCGTTAAGGCGAACAATAATGGAAGCCAGTTCGGCAGCATTGTTAGGGTTGGTGTCGGGAGCATTGACCAACGAAGCAAAGGTCTCGGGGGAGCTCTGAGCCGCCGAGACCAGTTCTTTCGCGGCCGCTTCAACATCTTCGGAAGACGACTTCATGAGCGAAGTGAAAAGGTTCCGTAGGGCTTCTTTGTTCTTCTTGGTTTGCTCTGGGTCCTCGGACTCTTCCGATCCCTTGACCACCTTTTCAAAGTCGCTTGCAGTCTGCACGCCGACTAAGTATCGGAGTGGCGCAACGGCTTTGAGGAAATGGACGATCTCAGAGAGAGGACGAAAGCCACATAAGCCTTCGAAAGGTGTGATTGCGATCGTCATCTCCGGCTTGTGGTTGTCATCTGGATACAGTCAGCGATGAACGAACGGGGATACATCGCCATCATACCTGGATAGTTTCGAGGATCACGAGCATGGAGTTGCTCTGCCAGCTTCTTGTTCGGATGAGCCTGGATACTAAGAGCCTTTCTGATGGACAACACTTTGAAAAGAAAAGGAAGTTTGCCGCCGTATCGTTCAGTAACCTCGGGTGACATCAGAGCCACATTATCTTGGACGAGGTCGAGCAGAGTCCGCTGCGTTTCGACGTCCTTTGATGGGAGGGAGGGATGGGTGCCCATCCATAGCTATGCCGGATCAGCTTCTCGTCCCCAGCATCGCGACCATCTCAGGGCATCCTAAGAATACCCACTTCTGCGTACGGCTTTTCCGATTCAATCGAGAAATCTGCAGCTGCCGTAGTAGCGGCATACTTGGCAGCGGCTGACTCATGGCCGACCTTGCCTGCGAAACTTTAGAAGTGCACTTCGCCAGACAGCTTTGTCCCTTGAGCAGGCGGGAACTTACCCCAGTCGTAGCTGTTAACGCCTATCGGAGTTACGGTAATTAGCCTCAAAGAGTCTAAAGTATATAGCGGTCCGGAAGTTTCGAAGAACCTACCGCATTGGAGACGTAACAATGGCACCTGCATTTTCAAAGTAAAGCAGCTATTTGAGACCTGTTTGAAGATGGAGAATCAAGCTTGGAGTGCTGGTAGCTCTTTCGCCGTCAATTGAGCGAATTTCCGGTTGCTGGTGCAACTATCTGAATCGCTCTTTCTGTCTCTTGTGTGCGTTGATTCTTTTACCTCCCCAAGAGTTTTTGAATAGCTTCGCTTTCTACCTTAAATGAAACTATTCTTGGGCGTTCAATTCCCGTGCCTAATTCGGCTGACCGCATTCGTTCCGAGTATCACTCCAGACCCCGTGACAACCCCGCCAGCTTCAATGGAGCCCACCAATCGCAGCGTCCCATGGAGCGTCAAGCGCTTACCAGAGCAGAGCGATTATGACGCCAAGAACAGCCCCAGTGCTCCAGTACCTTTCACTCCGTCGATTGTTCCGGATTCCAATCAGTCAACAACCGAAGGACCTCAACAGCCTGAAGCTCCCCAAAAAAGCAAACTAGTTGAAGTCCAAATCCCACACACCTTAAGAAGCGGCGCAGCCCGTGGGACGCGAAGCGCCAACCATCTCCAGTTTGAATCTTGTTTTGAATGGGACGCCATCGAGATTGAGAAGCGGAAGTCCTTAGAGGAGGCCACAACGGCCGCCGGAAACAGTAATCCAGGCCACTGGCCAAAGGTGGTCGTCCCAGTGCCCAAGCCCTCCTTCAACAAAATGTCACGGAATCGTCCAAGGGGTCCTCCTGTGCCGAGAGACAACGGCGCCAATGAGGAAACTGATATGTGGAATAAGATCCTTCTGGACTTGCGCAAGGCGAAGGACAAAAATGACAAACAAAAAGCTTTAGCAGAGCAAATAGCTGCTCTGAATGAGAAGATTGGAAAAGAGGGTGGTAGTGAGTATCCCTTCCTTGGAGCGGCCAGTCCCAGGTCGAATGTCCAATGCCCCAACTAGGGCTCGGCTTTGGCCCTTTGTTCCCTTAGATATGATATGCCCGCTTTCTCCTTGCGATTGCGCCACATTCAATTTGATAGGGGCATTTTACTTGTGGCATACTTCCCCCATCTTTTAGATAGTAATTGACTTTTACCTACAGAACCAACCCTTGGCGAGCACAACCAGCTGGATGGTCTCTACCGCCAAATGCTGAAGCTGTGCGAAGAGGAAAGAGCCATCTTACAAGATGAGCCCAGTGATGTGATCAAGAATCTGGGGCTTCTCACCGCGCTCCGGCAGGCTTCAGAAGCAGAAGCACCCCAGAGCCGTGCTGCATCGCTATCCAAATCTAGGAAGAAGCGAAATGACATGGACGGATCTGCCACGGACTCCCCTGGTCCGTCTGGTGGTTTCTCGGACAAAGCTGGCCGCTCCAAAGGAGGGACTCAGCGAAGCACCAGTGTATCTAGTACACATGTCCGTGACAATGTCCAAGTCAAGGTAGAAGAAGGGGCCGAAAGCGCCAAAGGTACACCTGCCGAACGCAACGGACAATTGGCCGTGGGGGCCGAAGTTGTTTTTAAACACAACAAAAACAAGCAAGGTGGGGAGGGAGAGGGTATCCAGTGCATTATCAAAGGGATATCAGGTGAGGGCTATAAGAAAAGGTTGGTCAAGTCTTGATTCCTTCGTTTGCAGGCAAGATTGACCAATTAATGCCTCTTCAAGATACGATGTCCAGGACCCAGAGCCTAATGAGAACGGCGAGCAAGGTGCTGTCTACAAAACCACAGCTGCGTCTCTAATTCCGATTCCCAGGATGGGGTCTACGTTACCATCGTTCCCGGTTGGGAAGCAAGTGCTTGCTCGATATCCGGATACAACCACATTTTACCGCGCGGAAGTCATGGGGTTAAAGAAAGATACCTACCGTCTCAAATTCGAAGGCGAGGAAGACGATAAGGAGATGGAAGTAGACCGTCGCTTTGTCCTAGATATCGCTGGCAAGTGATAGCTTGGTGGCCTGTCTGAAAGTCCTCATCAATACCCCCAACAATTCCTGGATTATAATTTGCACTCGGTAACACGGTCGGTCTCATTTGGAAGGGCGTTCATCAGGTTATGATTTGGGTATAATTACGGTATAGCAATCAAAATTGCGGCGAATGGGCTCCTCCGGCGTCCAGAACTCTTCAATCCTTCAGGTTTTGAATACGTATTCAAGCTGCCATAGAAGGTGCTAGACTGTGACTGGAGCCTTAGTTAAGCCGTAGTAAGCTGTCGCTGACTCAGCGCTCCCCGCCATCCCGCCGCTTCTCCCGAGGCTTCAAGATCCACATGCGGTCCGACGACGGCCTTTGGAATATTGTCATAACGAGTCAATGATTTCTGTTTTTGCGAACATTTGCCCTCTGCGCTCCACTTTTATTCTCTAACACTTTACCTGAGAGATCTCAGACTTGACATGCGAAGTTGACTGCTTTCTTTCTGACTTTAGTTGTACGTTGCGCGAGGTCCATCTTACATCGCGATGGCGAATTTACCGGCTCACGCCTCTCCAACACTGTCCGCACAAACGACTTCAACGCAACCGCTCAATAACATCCAGCTCCCTCCAAGAAGCCTCCCGGATGATTTTGCGCAGGCGAACTCCGCGAGCGACTTGAGTAGCATATCCAACAATGGAACTGCGCCTGTCCCTCCGATTGTCTCTCCCCCGGCCACTCCAGGCGGAACCATTCCACACACTCATATCAGTCACCCGAAACTCATCGAACACCTACCCGAAGTAGAATGCATTGTCCGCGCTCGGATTCCGACGACGACTGGGGCAGAAATGTTCCTACACCTGTACCACAATGACATTGACAACAAGGAACATCTTGCAATTGTGTTTGGAAATACAATCAGGAGTCGGAGTTTAGACCGAGTGCGACCCGGAGAGTGTGAGAGAGACCGGATGATTCGTGGTGCTTATGTGGGTAAATTGCATCCTGGTCGTGAGAGCAGCTGGTATGAGAACCCGGCTCAAGCAGGGACCACTGGACATAATGAGGGAGGTGCTGTACATAAGTCAGAACCGGCACTAGAGCGGCCGAGCGAAGCGCCATTGGTGAGGATCCACTCCGAGTGCTATACGGGAGAGACGGCCTGGTCAGCTCGCTGTGACTGTGGAGAACAGCTCGACGAGGCAGCTCGATTGATGTCATTACCCATGGGGACACTCAACGAGATTGCATCTCAACAATCACGGACTGTACCAAACAATGTTTCCGGTGGCGTTATCATCTACCTTCGCCAAGAAGGCCGCGGGATCGGTCTTGGGGAGAAGTTAAAAGCATACAATTTGCAAGATTTGGGCAAGGATACAGTCGAGGCGAATCTTCTGTTAAATCACCCTGCCGATGATCGAAGTTACGGACTAGCAACGGCGATGCTTGTTGATCTGGGTTTAGGGATCGATTCAAACGCGCATGGCATTCGCCTTCTCACCAACAACCCCGACAAGATCAGGGCAGTTGAGGGGCCAGGCCGTGAAGTTGTTGTGAAGGAGAGGGTACCTATGGTGCCTTTATCATGGCAGTCTGGGGGCAAGATGGGCTTCACAAGCTCTGAGGTTGAGGGCTATCTGCGAACAAAGGTACGTTGTCATTCGGACTGGCTAGACAGTCACAAACAAACAGCTAACGGAAACTCGAATAGATCTCCAAGATGGGTCATATGATCCAATAATGTCTAGAGCAGTAGAGCGCTAGAATATTTTGTTTTCTCAGTCATTGTTCACTCGTTTCTACGTTGGAAGGAACCTTTGAGCAACAGCAGAGTATATGATGGAGATGATTCATTGTGTATACGTATAGCGATTCCCTGTCTATTATCCTGGTCTTAAAGTTTGGTTTATGATACTCTTTTTTTTTCTGGTGATTTGGCTTGAAACGCCAGCTAATGTTGCTCGGATTTGCACATGCCGAGGGGTTATTGTATGAGGATTGGTTTACGCTTCCAAAAATCCCAAACCAGCGTTTCACCATACCTCAACATTTTTCGCATAGCATATTTTCACTTCATCCTGTAGAACTATAAACTGAAGCTTGGGTGGAGACGATTTTCCATGGGCAGATCCTTGAACGCCGCGTCGATACTAATGGCACTATCTTGGCAGGGAGCAAACGGGCAAAATCCATTTGAACTAAGTGCTCACGGATGCAGCATACCCTAGGTAGCTAGAACATGTATCTCTTCCGGGACTCTGGACTCTCAAGGTTGTAGTCGAGCTGAAAAGCCGTCCAGCCCCGGAATCGACCAAAAGGTTCGCCCCTCAGAGAGTCGAGAGTCGGATTCAGCAATCGAATCGTATCGTCATCCTTTCCCCGAGCTTGCGTCTCTTCTCCTCAGCCCACCTTTTCCCATATCTCTACCGTCTCTTCTCCGTTTGCTCTGGACCCTATATTGATGTCTGGAAGCCTCCTCCATATTCATTTTTTAATATAATTTCCTGCGAACCTAAGCTTCCCAATGCGGCTTTTCCTGTCCCGCTGATCAAGGAGATCCGGCTCGTGGACCTTTCCGAGTCCACCTTCCAAGAAGAACCTTCACCCTCGTGCTTGCGAAATTGGATGGCCATTACGATCCGATAACCTACTGCGAGTAGGCAATGGCCACCCGCCTACCTCCCCTTTCCGATGTGGCGCCCACTTCGACTCTCGACCTCTCGAATGCGTCCAATCCAGCGATTCAACGTCCTCCGATTGTGAATGCGACAGCACCACCAACTGACTCAGACTCCGTGAAACTGGAGGCGTCACCCACGCCACTTGGGGTACCAACCGCAACAGTCGATTCCCTGTCTTCTCTCCCTGACGATAGTCACCACAACAATAGCCCGAGTCCTGCAACAACAGCCGCGGGCCGAAAACGCAAGCTGAACAGCACTTCCGCTCGCGGCGTCGCGAACCTTACCCCGGACCAGCTAGCGAAGAAACGAGCCAACGATCGCCAAGCCCAAAGAGCGATCCGCGAGAGAACAAAGGCGCATATTGAGACTTTGGAGCAGCGGGTTCGCGAGCTATCGTCGCAAAAGCCTTTTCTGGACCTCCAGACGGCAATGAAGCAAAATGAAGCTATCATATCTGAGAACAAGGAGCTTCGACAAGGGCTGAGAGCGATTGTGGATGTCATTCAACCACTACTAGGAAGACAGGATGCATTGAGTGAGTCTAGACTAGCTTGCCTTGTTCTCGTCGCTCGAGTTTGTATTTATTAGCCTAACATGCCTAGACTCACATCCGGCTTCTGCCCTGGTTAGACCAGGTGCTCCTCTTTTACCCTCCGCCTCCCCCTCTTTGGAAAACCACTCCTACGGCCCTAATGCACACAGATCTGCGACTGTTGAACGCTCCTATACAGAGTCTATCGCGAGCGTAGAGACGCCCTCGTCCACACATTCCGCACCGACATTAGGGTCCCGGCGGGATAGCGGAAGTGGTAACCACGCCTCTCTGCGAGTTGCATTCGACTACCAACGCCACAATTTGCTTCATGGACTCGATTTTGGAGGAGATGAAAGGATGGGCTTCAATTTCCTACTAGACCCGACGCAGCAGGTGCCCAAGATGGAAGGCCTTCGTCGTCCCTCAGAGGCTGGCAGATCACCAGCAAACATTTCGCCCAATTATAACGCACTTCCATCGCTTGGTAATCTGACGGATCAATCAACACCTGCCTACATGACCCCGGTCCGTAACATTGCTCCGACATGTACCCTAGATGCTATTCTGCTCGACTTCCTTCATAACCGGCAACGGGAGGCCGCTAAAGGAGTATCGAAACAAAAGTTGGTTGGGCCAGCGTATCCAAGTGTCTCGTCCTTGCTCAATCCAGAAAGAAGTGTTTATTCACACCCTCTTTCCAAAGTGTTTACGGACATCCTTCGCACATTCCCGGACATCGCCGGCCTCCCTGAACAGGTTGCAGTTTTATATGGCATGTTCCTGTTGATGCGATGGCAGATATATCCTACAGCTGATAACTATCACCGGCTGCCCGACTGGCTAACACCACGGCCTTCGCAACTTCTCACGCCGCATCCGGCTTGGATTGATTATCTTCCATGGCCACGAATGCGAGATCGCCTGGTAATGTCTTACCACGAATACCCATTTGAAAATTGGTTCATCCCATTCACAAGCGCATTATCGGTCAACTGGCCGTACGAACCTACGGATTGTCTTTTATCCGCGGGAGACACCGACGAGCTGATTATCAACCCTGTCTTTGAGAGGCATTTCTCCGATATAAATAACTGGACACTTGGGCCAGCGTTCGCCGAGACGTTTCCGCAATTGATTGACACGACAAAGATCAAGCCCGTACCATAAACAGTGCCATTGTACACTCTACGAATAATGGGCGGTAATCTTGCACTATTTGATTTACCTTCAAGCCATGTTGCTCAGCGAATCAATATCAACCTAGTTGGGGTTGATAAACTTAAGCGAAAAACGACGCGGGTCGTATTTCTTTGGCGTTTGGGGATCTTATTTTGATACTCACATCTCTTTCCACCAATGCACTGGGTGCTATACAGGAGGAAGTTCTATCAAAAGAGCTATCCTTACATTACTTTTTTTTTACCAAAGATATTTTTTATTTACACATCAAAGAAGAACTATAAGCTGCAGATGTGGCCATTTGATACATCTGGGGAAATGTTTTCAGAGAACGATTGTAGTGATAGTAGCAGCTATACTTTGCCAAATATATCCACATATCTTTGATTAATAGTGTCCGTCGAATCACCCCTGACGACTCTTCTCATTCCAAAACTCCAGTCCCGCTTTCTGTCGAAGGACTCCATACATCGAACTACTATCTAGACACTCGCCGGCGTACTTCCGAGCGGCAACCATGTTCTCAGTTGCAACCTTGAGGCCAGGAAGTTCAACATTACTCTCCTTCGCCATGGCGAATGCGTGGTTGGCGTCCTTGATTGCCAATGAGACACCAAAGCCGGGTCGGGAGTCCAGCGGCGGTGCATAGGCCCCGGTCGTCAGACTAGATCACAACATTAGATGGGTCCTTATCAGTGTGGATTGATACAGGGGACAGGAGGTATAATGACGTACCGTTTCGAATACCCTCCTGCAACAGGACCAAACGCTTCCCCGATGAGCTCCTCCATAGCGCTTGTGCCGAGGCCAGTCTTCTCAGCAAAGACCTGGGCTTCGCCCACTGCTTCCATCAAATTGACAGTTATAATGTTGCTGCTCAGCCGAATTTCCCCAGTCAGCTAAAAGAATTACAACCAGACAACAAGGGACGGAGAATGTTAAGTGCACACTCACCCTGCAATCTTCAAAAGAGCAGACTTCTTCGCATCCTCCCCGCAGTCAATCACTTTTCGACCCATGACATCCTGAATCAAAGGTTTAACAAAATCCGATGCGCGTTTTGGTCCTGCAATCGCAAAGACAAGCTTCCCATCAACGGCGATTGGGTTTCCGCCAAAGACAGGCGCCGCGAGGAAATCAGCTTGCTTCTCTTTTAGTTTTGCGACTGTTAGGCCAACCGTCTCCGGGTGGACAGTTGAACAGTCGACGAAGATCTTGTCCTTGAGGGACTGATTTGAATCTGTGACGCTGGTGATGAGATTTTGTAGGACGGTATCGTTGGAGACCTAACCCTTGCTTAGTACATTTGGTTCAATCTTCAGCCCATGGGGCAGAATTACGGACCATGGTAAAAATAATCCCACACTCCGAGACAAGTTTCGAGAAGCTGGTCTCGGGTGTGCCACCAAGTACTTTGAGAGGATCACCCCGTGTCATGGTCCGATTTGAGTAGAGTAGGCTGCTCAAACTGCTCTTTGTTGCTAGATGTTTTTGGAGGTTAATGGCCATTGCTAGGCCCATGGAGCCGAGGCCATACTGTGACAAGTGTTAGTACCAAGTTCATGAGCTCTATGGACATTAATTACCCAGCCAATCCGAGTCATTGTGGCTTGTTTCTGTTCCGCCAGCTCACCCAATTGATAGTTTGGAGGAAGATGCTGGTGGGAACTGTACTAAATAGATATAGCCTCCCGTCTACTAATCAGCGCCGTTCTCGGTCGAGAACCATGCACTGTATCCGGGCCGTTGGAGCTTCCATATGCATTACGATAGGTCACATAACAAAAGAGAAGTCTCTTTTACCTTAGATTACTGCCCCGTTAATCCATCTAGGAAGCTACATCCAACCAGCCAATTGAGGTGCCTGTTGGTGTTGATTCCTCAGGCACTAAGGCACCCCAGCAGTCGTCAGTCAGCAACGCAACGAGCACCGCCGACTTGGAACTCCTGCTCGCTTCACCTCATAATCACCAGCTCTCCCCACGCCTAGAACTCATATCCATGATCTCATTTGGCTTCCAATCTGCAATTGACTAAAATACTTTATATCCACACTCATATTTACCCACCATGGCGGACATGCCCATTGGTAAGCTTATATGCCCATCGCTGTTGCTATGTATGTCTGTCCCAAGGTAGCGTCACTAACAACTCGCCCAGTGCTCGACGGAGGAACTGGTTTCCTCAAGGTCGGATATGCTGCGCAGGTACGCACCATGGCCCTCCGGATCCTTCCCACCGTATTCAAGAGCTTTGTACTCATACTATTCACCTTGAACAGAACTTCCCAGAGCACCAGTTCCCTTCGATAGTGGGGCGGCCCATCTTGCGAACGGAGGAACAGGCTGGCGACATTGTCGTCAAGGATATCATGTGTGGGGATGAAGCCGCTGCAGCTAGGTCAATGCTTCAGATCAGTTATCCCGTATGTCTATCTCAATCCTTGTCTATGCGATGTGCCCGGCGCTGGGTCGCGGGCACCCCGCTCCCCGGATTCCGTGAGATAGCGTATGTTGATTCAGCTTGCCTGGGGTAGATGGAGAACGGTATCGTGAAGAAATGGGACGACATGCAACACTTATGGAACTATACCTTTTATGACAAGATGAAAATCGATCCTACCGGCCGCAAGATCCTCCTCACCGAGCCGCCCATGAACCCGCTGAAGAACCGTGAACAGATGGCTGAAGTCATGTTGGAGCAGTACAACTTCGGAGGAGTTTACGTTGCAATCCAGGCGGTCCTTGCGCTGTATGCTCAGGGTAAGCGACTTGGCCCCTGGAGCTTAAGGACTTTTTACTTATTCTCCGTCCTGTAGGTCTCAGCAGCGGAGTCGTCGTCGACTCTGGTGACGGTGTCACCCACATCATCCCCGTTTACGAATCCACCGTTCTCAACCACCACATTCGCCGACTGGATGTCGCAGGTCGGGATGTCACTCGGAACCTAATCGCCCTTCTTCTCCGCCGCGGCTATGCCCTCAACCGTACCGCTGATTTCGAGACCGTGCGTCAAATCAAGGAGAAGCTCTGTTACGTATCTTGCGATCTAGAGCTGGACAGGAAGCTCTCCGAAGACACAACAGTATTAGTCGAGTCCTACACCCTCCCCGACGGTCGCGTTATCCGTGTCGGCAGCGAGCGATTTGAAGCCCCCGAATGTCTCTTCCAACCGCACTTGGTGGATGTCGACCAACCCGGTGTCGCCGAATTGCTCTTCAACACTATTCAGGGCACCGATGTTGATGTACGCTCGAGTTTATACAAGGCTGTCGTGCTCAGTGGAGGAAGCAGCATGTACCCAGGCCTTCCGACACGACTGGAGAAGGAATTGAAGCAACTGTGGTTGACACGGGTCCTTAAAAACGACCCAGAGAGACTAAGCGTATGTCCCTGGGACACTAGGTTATCTGTGGCGGTGCTTACTGATTTGATTTTATATAGAAATTCAAGGTCCGCATCGAAGACCCGCCTCGACGAAGACACATGGTCTTCTTGGGGGGCGCTGTGCTGGCCAATCTGGTACGTTGCGCCTTCAACTTCGGACATCCTCTATACACCTACTAACCTTCTTCGCTCAACAGATTGCAGACAAGGACGATATGTGGGTTACCAAGCAAGAATGGCAGGAACAAGGCGCCCGTGCTCTCGCCAAACTTGGTCCAAGATAAAAAAAGAGATCTGAATCTTATTTTCCCAAACCCCTGAACCTTGTCAAGCGCCCCATCTTCTGTTGTGTCTCCTGACCTTGTCGTCTATATTGAATTGAAACTTCCTCGGACCCTTTACTCTGTGGATCTCTCACTCTTTCTCCTTGCCTTCTTTACTTTCTTGTCCATATACATATAGCATTTCTCTGGCTGTCTGATCGATGAGTAATGTAGCTATTTATTATAGAGAAGTGAATGAGGCGGAATGATCCGTCTATTGAATTGACAAGCTACAGAAATGAGGGCCGGTGTACCCCATGGACATGTTCTATTGATTACCAAGTTTGACTAAGTAAGAAAGGAAAAGGTGGTAGTAGGGCAGAGGAATGTATGTATGTATATAATCAGGCCCCCAAAGAGACCATGAGAAGACCAGCCCCAGCAGGGTATACTTTCCAAAAAAACGCCTTGCATGTATATCTAGAAAATGTCCGTAGTATGCCAATTGTTGATAATAAAAATCAATATGAAGACAACGATATGTGACCAGCCCATACCACAACAAGGAAAGATAAAACAGAGTATATGAACAGCCGAGGAATGTAATAGGTGGTGCAATCGAGAGTGTACCGCATAGCATGTGTCTATTCATCGATATCGGATTCAACATCATCTTGCTCGATGTTCTTTTTTCGCTCTTCGTTCATCTCACGATAGGTGCTCCAACTTAAAAGGAAGAATGCAGCGATGATCAAGATGCCGCCGATTATAGATGCCATGGAGAGCGGTTGGCCAGTTCGAAACCAATCAACGATTGCAACAAGGAAGATTGTCAATAAGGCAGCTACTGATGAGAGGACCGGAGATGTAAGGGAGATGAGGACCAAAAAGGATCCGGAAAAGGCTGTTGGGAAGGGAGAACGCCAATAGTCAGCTTTTGAGTGATGATTATATTTAACCCATTTACGAAGGTGGGGAGGAGGGTGGCCGAGCAGTCGGGTATGTCCTTTACGAGGAGCTGATAATACCGTAGGGCTTGCGTGACTTGGGAAGAACTTACTAGCATTGGCAAGGACTGATATCATCAGCATCCACGCCGCTTCTCCTGTAGGCCACCGAAACTCCTCTAGACCGAGGATGTGGAGGATTGGAAGTGGAATCCAGAGAACAAACAATGTAAAACATCCAATCAGACTACCAAATGTGTTCGCGAAGATCATACTCCGCCCGGGGCTTGTCCCCTCTGGAGGACAGGCAAACCTCTTGTAGAGCACTTCATACAGGCCATATAGCACGCTGCCAATGCCGATGATGATATTCCCCAGTAGTCTAGCCTGACCTTCGTTCTCGACTTTCCCGTCAGTGCTGTTCTTGTCGCCCCGATCTCCATATGCAACAATCAGGACTCCTACTATAGCCACGGCGACAGAAAACACCTTGTCTGCGCGCAGCTTGTCCTTGAGAAGCGGAATAGAGAATGCGTAAGCAAAGAATGCAGAGCAGTTGTAAATTGCCGTCAAATCACTGGGCGTCGTCATGTTGACCGCAACATACCATGAGCCGCCGGCTATGGTAAGGGCACTTGTCACGAATGCCGTCATCTTGAGGAGGTAAGGAATCGGTGACCTGCGGGGGTCATGCGATGTGAGGTGTATATCCTGAGACTCCACCATTTGGCCAGTTGTCCAAAGTAGGTTAACATGGCGGCGCCAGAATGCTTCCCACGACAGCTTCCGTTTCTGTAGTCGGAGGATCAAAAGCTGCGTTGGCCAGAGAAGGGACCAGGAACCGTGAGTAAGGTACCTATACACATAGGATGATTAGCCTAACGCTTAGTCCAGAGCTGCTTTTTCCAGACCTACAGCATGCAATATGGTTTGTCCCAACCCAATTCATGTTGAATGTACACAGCCGTTTCGGTCTGAATGACAAAACTTGCCAAACTTAGCAACAGGAATCCAGATGCTATGACATATTTTTGGCGGGTTTGTTGTTTTGCCAGAGCATCAGGGCTTTTACTCCGCATTGTAGACCGTCTTGAGTGGTGAAGCATAGGCCTGCCTTCTGCGTCGCCATAATCAAACCCGCCGGTTGAGATCCGACCTGGCCGCTCTTCTTCAAGCAGCGGTTGATGAGGTCGACCATCTGTTGGCCGATGTATGTTCGTGCCAGCCATGGACATCTTGCCGTTCAATGGTGAGCGTGGAGAACCAGCGTTATCCCCTTCCACTAGAAACAGTCAAATGACTTTTCACTGCCTGGGAGCCACCGTGTATTGAGTGAGCGTAATGAAACTGCTAAGATGGCATCGAAGGGAAAATGAGCGGAGAATGTAAAGAACTAGCTTTGTTCTTGTGCCTAGGTCACATCGAAGGGTCGACCGGCCACCAAACTGCCAGCTCCCAAGTCAACGGAGAACCAAAAGTAAATAAAAACTCAAGTCACATAGATCTCCATTGGATCAGCAGATCTCATCACAGCGTGGTCGGTCTGCCAGGGTGCCTGTCAGGCCGTCGAGAGAAGTTGAAATGGACAACGTAGCAGGATTGAAGTTCTGGGGAATGAAAGATGGAGATTGGAGACTCGCCGCAGGTGCCACTGCGGTGCCTGCCCTGTGACGGTCAATTACTAAATCCGGTCTAGCTTTCAGAATGGTTCGCGGGATGACGAGTTCTGCAACGCCCCCTTCCACGTGATGCCCCACGGTCGCTGCTCAGCAGATCCTCCTCACCAAGTTCAAATCGTGGAATACATATGTAAGTGTCTTGGAATTCTATGGTAGTATATTGTTTAATATATTGCGGATATATCACACAAATAGTGAAGTTAAGCACAAGGCTTTGACCCAGCGTCATCTATCTATACCTTTGATTGCGGCTTGAATAAAGCGGCCTGAGTGTCGTAGGTATATTTGAGCTCAAGATGCCAGTAGTCTGGAGCTGTGGGTTTCGTGATTAGCCATGCCTTGTCCAACGCCTCTATCACCTCCTCCGGAAGAGGTCCCTTCTGCACGTCTCTAAGGTTGCTGTCCAACTGGGAAAAGTTGCTGACACCAATAATGATCCCATCACGGCCGTCCTTTATATTGAGCTTTGAGTGATGGTGGACCCATCGAATGGCCGTTTCTGGTAGTGTCAGACCGTGTTTTTCAACAACTGGCTCAATGACAGCCAATGCATCAAATGTAGCATCTCTGAAATAGCGTTTTCGGTACATCGCACCATTGCTGGCATTGTCGCTGAACCTGCCTTCGGCGGGCACGTCCTTCGTCTTGTATTTGCCCGAGAAGATACCGCCCGCAAGTGGGTTGTAAACGACAATGTCAATTCCATAACGCTTGCAGACGGGGATTAGTTCGGTTTCTATTGAGCGAGCTAGTTACGGTTCGTCAGCACAATACATTTGGTAGGACACGGGAAATTTGACTTACTGATGGCGTTGTACATCGCCTGGAAAATTGTTGGTCGTACCCAACCCCTCTCGTTGCAGAGAGTAACTATCTCTGCGACTTCAAAAGCCGCGAAATTGCTCAACCCCAAATGTACGAACTTCCCTTCCTTGTGCAGTTCATTGACAGCTTCCAGGGTCTCGGCAAATGGAATAGACCGATCAGGAGCGTGCAGATAAAAGATATCGACCTGGTCCGTCCCCAGTTCACTGAGAGAGAGATCAAGATGCTCGCGGAGGACATCGCCTTTATGGTCACCAGGTGCCTTAGGGTACCACTTTGTCGCCAGGGTCAAGCCTCGCTCTTTCCATTTTGTTTCTTTTGTCCAAGCTTCTTGCTTTCCACCAACATATATCCGTGCAGTGTCAATTTCGTTAAATCCTTGTTGCTGGAAATAGTCCAAGTGCCTGTTGAATTCGTCAAGGGAGGTTATTCGTGCTCCTGTCGATACGTCCGGGCCAAAGGTCATCAAACCAAGGATCGTCCGCGGAAGGGGATTCTGAGCAATGAGAGGCATCTTGCAGGCACTTTCAAACTGCGGGGTATCCTAGAGGTATGGTCAGCTAGATCCTCCATAGCTTGTAAGCCATTCAGACAAGTAAAGCTCACCTAGCAATCGAAGTCAATTGAGTCGAGCTATTAACAAGCTTAAATTTGAGAGAAACTGAAGAGGGATGCTCTTCTGGGAGAATAGCACTTGATGTTGTGTTGGAGATAAGTACTTCGAAAGCCGATTATCAAGCATTTACCCCACATCGGATCGCGTCATTCTGAATTAAACTGGTGTAGTATCTACAACAGACAATAATCTCCTTGCTTAATCTTTCTATAGCCGACAGTCAAGGCTGCTAGATATTGACAAGAGCCTATTCGACTATCAATCAGTGTTCTAGCACTATGCTAATCCAGGTGCCGAAGAAACGGCGAATTCTTCGTCACGCGCGTTGATAGTTTTGCATGGCTTCCCCATCGCTATTCTTAGCCCCTCAAACCCCTCCTCCATCGTCGTCACAGAGTGCGATACCGGCGATACCATCTAACACTCACCATGGCTAGCTTGAGTGGCCCGCGATTCTCAATACTGATCATCAATCCGAACACTTCAACGCACATGACGAGTGCGTTGATTCCCATTTTGGAGAACCTTGGATACACAGACATCCATTTCGATTACTTCACAGCTCCTGAAAACGAAATTGTCACACTTCCAGATGGCCGAGTCATCCACGGCGTGCCCAGCATAAACTCTGGAGAAGATTCGGTCCTTTCAGCCCTCCATTGCAGGCAATTTGTGGAGCCGTTGGTTTCGAAGTACGATGCTTTTCTCGTCGCCTGTTATTCAGCTCACCCACTCGTCGGAATGCTCCGAGAAGCTATTGAGAAGTTTGAAGATGCAGCAATACTGGAGCTTGGATCAGCGGCAAACGTCAAGAAGAAGTATGTGACGGGTATCTTTGAAGGGAGCCTAGTAGCCTCTCTATCCTTGGTCAGTTCTTTCCAGCTTACCTGGGATGGCGGCTTTGGAAAATCCCAAGCAAAGGATGCATTTGGCATTGTCACGACTGGCAGCATCTGGAAAACTGAGCTCATCAATGCTGTTTCCGACATGCTAGTCAATTCGGGTGACCATCGATCATTCCTTGGTCGTTTCGCCGGCGTCGAGACCACGGGATTGACAGCCGTCGAACTACATACTACACCCCCTGAAGAAGTGCGTCGGAGGATTATTGAGGCTACCGAGAGGTTGATAAAAGGAACCCCGCGCCCTGTCACAGCGATTTGTATGGGTTGCGCCGGTATGGCTGGTATGGAGGAAGCGGTGCGAGAGGGCTGCATCAAGGCATACGGCAGGAAGCAAGGTAGCCGTGTGAAGATAGTTGATGGCGTCGTTGCAGGTGCTGGGATGCTGGTGACGTCCTGCAAAGCAGGTTTCTGAGTGGGCCTGCTTTCTCTGTGAAATGGTTGGGTGAAATCGTGATGATGGTGGTATACATACTATCGTTCGAAGAAAAAGCTAACCAGGCTTATCCCAATCTTAAGGCCGAAGCACACGGACGTTCATATGAAGCTACCGTCTGTGGCTGGTATATAGGTCTCAATAACTTGCCCTGGTGCTACTGCTGGGATTTGGCGAAGCCGTGACATGAGATGTAGACTATGTCAATGTATTGGATAGCGCCTTTTTGAACTGAAAAAGCCTCCTTTGAACTCTAATATCTAGTCAACAAATTGGATAACCAAAGTTACCATGTTCCCTTTTGTAGTACGGAGTAGTAACAGTGACAATTTTAAGGCCCTGTGTTGCTTTGACTGCGGCCTGAGGCCCCCACCGACTTAATCAAACCAACAAGTGGGACGCGCGACGCGTTGACGACTACCTCGACTTCGCCGAAGTCAGCCATAAAGATGCCTAGGTATGCCACAGCTTTTCCCAGCGCTAAGCGCATATAATTGGATACAATTCTCTCGCTTCTAACTTTTGCTGCAGGGAGATAATCACAATTCAAGCCGGCCAGTGCGGCAACAATGGTGCGAACATTCCGTCGTCAAGCAATCCAACTCAGAACCCTCTCAGCTATTCTACGCAATCATGCGGCCCTTTTACTGACAAATTTTATATCTAGTTGGGAGCCAATTTTGGCAACAGCTATGCCTGGAGCATGGGATAAGCCAAGATGGAAACTTGGAAGAATTCGCGACAGAGGGTGGTGACCGCAAGGATGTTTTCTTCTACCAGGTGAGTAGATGCTCGTCCATTAAAAAAATTAGTGGTCCCGAACCAATGCTGATTGATGCTTGCTAGAGTGACGATACCCGATATATTCCACGAGCTATTCTACTAGATCTAGAACCGAGGGTAGGATTAACTCAACTGCGGAGAAAGTTTAGCGGACAACAAACTGAAGTGTTTCGATCAGGTCCTTCATGGCATTCAATCCGGTCCGTACAAAAACATATACAACCCAGAGAATTTCTTCATCGGACAGCAGGGCATTGGTGCTGGAAATAATTGGGGTGCTGGTTATGCAGCTGGTGAGGTTGTCCAGGAGGAAGTTTTTGATATGATTGACCGTGAAGCGGATGGGAGCGACTCGCTAGAGGTAAGTTGACCAAACTTAGATCGATGGGCATATTGAAATTGGGATTGATTTCGTGACAGGGCTTCATGTTTTTACACTCGATCGCAGGAGGTACCGGCTCTGGATTGGGAAGTTTCATTCTCGAGCGCATGAACGACCGATTTCCGAAGAAATTGATTCAAACATACTCTGTTTTCCCAGACACACAGGCTGCGGATGTTGTGGTTAATCCTTATAACAGTCTGCTTGCTATGCGGCGACTGACCCAGAATGCCGATTCAGTTGTAAGTGGATGCATGTTTGGAGACCATTGTGACAAGCTAAATCATGGTGCAGGTGGTTCTTGATAATGGAGCTTTATCAAGAATTGTCGCGGACCGACTTCATGTCCAAAACCCTTCATTCCAACAGACGAACCAACTTGTATTTCTTCCCTTTCCGAAGCAATATTGTATCAGAGACTCATCTCACTGACATTTTCCAGGTATCTACAGTCATGTCTGCTTCTACCACTACCCTTCGATACCCCGGCTACATGCATAACGATCTTGTCGGCATCATCGCCTCACTCATCCCCACACCCCGCAGCCATTTTCTAATCACCTCATACACGCCATTTACCGGAGATAATATCGAGCAAGCGAAGACAGTCCGAAAGACAACCGTACTGGATGTTATGCGCCGCCTTCTGCAGCCGAAGAACCGGATGGTCTCAATCAACCCCAGCAAATCTAGCTGCTACATTAGTATACTCAACATCATTCAGGGTGAAGCAGACCCAACAGACGTGCACAAGTCACTGCTCCGTATCCGTGAACGTCGCTTGGCATCCTTTATCCCCTGGGGCCCTGCAAGCATCCAGGTGGCTTTGACGAAGAAATCACCCTACATACAGAACACACATCGAGTCAGCGGACTAATGCTGGCGAACCACACATCCGTTGCGACCCTATTCAAGCGAATCATCCAACAGTATGACCGCCTGCGAAAGCGCAATGCATTCTTGGAGCAGTACAAGAAAGAAGCTCCGTTCCAGGGTGGCCTTGACGAGTTTGACGAAGCGCGAGCCGTGGTCATGGATTTAGTCGGCGAGTATGAAGCAGCAGAGAGAGAAGACTACCTGGACCCCGATGGAGGCAAGGAGAAGGAACTCGGAGTCTAAGAGGCTTTGCTTTGAGGATGTTTCTTTTTATTATTATTTTTACGACCCTGAGAACGACTTGGTGTATTCAAAGAGGGGAAAGGCGTTTTCATTTTATCTTCTGACATGAATGCTTGCTTTTTTGCATCTCATTATTTGGCGCGGATACTTCGTCAAGGAGAAATGGAAGAAATATCTCACAAGTCTAGCTGAACTTTTCTGTGGTTATCCAGCGATTTCCGTTCCCCCTTGCTGCAGGTCATCTGTGCAGGACTTGACACGAATCTTGTTCTATTAGACCGGATGCGATAGATATCCCTAGTCGACTCTTGAAGGATAAGAGCCTCGGGATAGCAGCGGGTTTTTCAATTTTTCTCAAAAAATCCTCCTAATCCGTTCAGAGTTGCAGATGTCCAATGCAGAAGAGTAAAAAGTCAAGAAGGAATTGCTTCCCCGCTCTTCTCCGCACGGCTGCAGACGTTGTGGATCAGAGACTGTCCGGATGGGGCCTGAAGAAGAGCCGAGTGAGTTCTTCTGGTCGAAGACTTCCGACTCCAATGAATTGGTTATCCGTTAGTGTTGCTGCTGCACGTTGCCACTGGGACTTGAGGTTGGCTCATCCGAGTAGCGGGCAAGCGAACACCAGAGACCACACGGCGCGCACCATGACTAGTGGTTGCCCACCCAAGTCCAGCTTTTTCGGACTCCCGGAATTTCACCGAGCGTTGGGGGATTGATGCCGATATCGACCATACTATCGACCGCCCCTCGCGACCGGAAGGTTATCGTCCGAGTAGAGGGAATTTCCTCCTATTCTCCCTTAAAACGAGCCAATATGTACTTGGAGTAAGACAATGTAGACTACTGGAGATACCGAAAGATACCAATATACTTGGTGTCATAGTGGCGGTGAACTGTCAAGCATCTATGCCCAAGGTGAGGGGATTGATACCTATCATCGGATACTAAGTGAGCTTTGAAGTTGTCCCAACAGCCCGAGGGTCAGCGCATTCAATGCCATTGCTGCGAAAAGGGCTCCGCTCGCCTGCAGCCAGCACAGACACCAGACCATGGATAGATCTGCATCCTGTGCTTGCGCTGGTGGTGTGCAACTGCCACGACCATCTGGCATCAATCCTCTGTGCTTCGTACTACTGGTTGCATGTTGTATAAAGGTACGAGTACTCCGTACCACTTGATGTGCCCACGTTGGACGGCCCTGCTCCTGAAACCTACCTTCAAAGTCACCGTGAGAAGTGTTGGAGTGAATGAAGGGACTGCCTCAGCTGAGATCGACCCGACTCATGTGATTCTGGTCCAGTCAGAGGATTAAGATTTCGTTGAGCCGAGAATCAGTCACCTGTTCCTATCCTGATTTTTCGTTAAAGCTGGACTAACGAATGGACTGACGAGCAGGGGGGTAGTTTAGACCAGATGCACAGACGCTAGCCTCGCCAGTACCTGGATTGCTAAGATGGCGTGCATTGGTCGATTGGCAAGGCCGTGCAGCGGTTGGTTTGGAAATCTTGTTCAAGGCAATTCAACCTGTTGCTATTTTCAATTTCTTCTGTTGAAGCTTTCCAGCCTCCTGAGATGGCGACATTGAGAGTTGTGGTGGTTGAGCATGACGCCATAAGAATGGGCGACAAACTGACACGTATGGGAGGCATAATTGAGCACCACCTGTCGTCAGCTGGGTCAGGGTAGGTAATAATGAAATGAGCCTTTAGTCAGTACAAAAGAACAATGAAATCTGGGTCAGGATGATTAATAAAGCAACGAATATTTCGGCAACCCAAGTTGGAACGCTTCCTGGAAGCTTCCAGTGCTCCACCTCGCCTCATACTACTAGTGCTAATTATACCGAAGCAGTAAGATGCTCCTCTGGTAACGTCCCGACTGCGGCGATCCCTTTTGAGTCAGCCAGTTTGTCCCATGAGGCGATTCCGTATAAATTGACTTTTGCGCTGCTTTCGCCTCTGCGCTGCCACAACCCCTTCTCCTTCTCGACCAGTCTTTGTCCTTCTTTCTCCGAACTTCGGTTTGCCTTGACCGTTCCAGATCTCAGTTTAGTCTCTGCCTGCTATATATACCGCCGTCTCCCGTACATATCCCCCAACTCCGTCTTCATACCTCAGTCCTTATCTATCTCTCCTTATCTCCCTTTCACGTCCCCAACTCGCCCTTGTGACTGATCCTCTGCCTCGCTCACCACGTCATCATCACCCTTTTAACTCCCCTGACCTCCCAACCGCAATTACCGCTCCGTCGACGGTTCAGTCCAGAAATTAGACTCTCAGAAATCAAGTCATAAACTCATTTCCAGCCGCTTCAACCGTCAACCAGTCTCAGCCCGACTTCGGCGTCTCTCCTTATCCTTCTACTACTACATCCGCGCCTCTTACGCTCTCTCGCCACCACCACCCAGCATGGCTCCCCGCAAGCCCCGTTGCAACTTCAAGGAGTGCAAGGAAGCTGCCCAACGCATTGTTGGCGACTGCACCTTTTGCAACGGCCACTACTGCTCGAAGCACCGCATGCTCGAAGCTCACTCATGCACTGGGTTGGAGGACTGCAAGAAGGAATCCCACGCCCGGAATGCGGACAAGCTGAACAGCGAGCGGACTCAGGTCATCAAGGGTGTATGAGAACGCCCTAGTCAAATGCCACGACCTCCTATCACAACCTCGAAAGTCGTGGTTAACCGCTACTCTACAGTCAGCTTCGTGGCCTTCTTTCCTTCTTGTTTTTGGCTTATCTGTCGCTGTTGAGCATTTTCAATTCTGGGCTGGGGCATCTATCTATGTTTCTATTTTCCGCATCATACGCTCGGCGTTTAAGACTTGTGGGGGTTGGCTTCTGATTATTCTCTTCTATTATTGCATGGTTTGAATATTGCGGTAGCCCTTGGGCGTCTTGCGATCGGCGGCTACCGCTACTTGACTTCACTGCTTTTTGCGCCTTTCTTGTGGTAGAAGTCTTGGTCTCGTTTTGGACTATTCATCGTGTCCATTGGCGTGTCACATAGCCAAGCGGGTATTGGTATATACACTGCATATTATTGACCTATCATTCGTTTCTCCTCTGTAAAACAACGTAGGGCAGCTGAAGCGTGGCCATAGACGTAGCCAGGAGCAACCTGTTACTCGAACCAGTAAGCGTGCAGAACGTAGCCACCATCCCAGCGGCACCAAAGCTCACTACTACTCAGGGACCTTTGCCTAGTTCCCCCGGATGGGTACGTACATAAGGTAGTTCACAATTGACACCGGGGGAAATTAAGAAGCGGATGTCGTCTTGGGGAGAGAACATGATTCCATAAATGACATTCCTTGGGCCTTAGCCTGGGCCAATCTTCGGCCTGTTTCATCGGTAATTAGTGAATCGGCGCTTAGCAAAGCAGACATTTGAAGACAAGAAACATACATATCGTGGTGTTCACTTAGACGGCTCAAGTACTTATTCAACTCTTCCACCCGCTCCTTATGAGTCTTGACTCCATCGCGCTTTAGACGCTCCTGCAACTGTACGCGCGTTAGCAATGCCCGTCGCCATATCTGGAAGTTGACAGTTGGGAAACTGCCCAGGGATAATCCAGCAATATAAAAAAGCAAAAGACCGCAACAACAAAAGTACGCCTCCCTTCTTCCTTAGAACGACTGGTAGATGACCGTCTAGAAGGCAGGGCATAAAAAAAAGGAAGGGCGCATAAAAGAAGAAAATATGGAGACCCAAATATGCAACATACCCGTTTCTTCCTCATCTCCTCATGTCTCCTCTCAGCCCCTGTCTTCACAGGGGCCGGAGTCGCGGAACTCTCCTGGTGGTCATCACCCTGATCGTCTTCTTCACCACGTCTTGCTGATGATTCCTCCGTCGACCTAGACCGAGTTTGAACGGCTTCTTGCTGTGATGTAAGGTCCGCAGAGGCGCCTCTCTCTTTCTCTTTTTCGGTGATTGGGGTCGACGCTGAACTGCTCTTCTTGCTCTTCTTTTTCTTGACTCGGCCGTCGCTCACTTTTGAGCCTTTCAGCTTGAGCTTTCCGCCGCCGCCGGATGAGTAGGTATCCATGGTAGCGAGCCTAGTGGATAGGGTTGCCTTCTACTAACTGGGTGCGGAATCCTGAGGTGACTTTGATATTATTACAGTTGTTGAAGAGGGAGAACGTGACGGAATGGGAGTGGCTGCGATGCTGCTTTAACAGAGTCATGTGACTCGCTTGGAAACGTCAAGGTTCTCGTAGTCGCCAACCTAAAATGATACCGATACTCGTAGAAGCAAATGCCTCAGTTTTAATATTATCATGGTCTATTGGCTACATATCATTAGTACACTGAGCTGGTCAGGCTGATTTGAGTAGGGTCTATCGATTTATGCTCAGACTTTAAAGAGCCACCATGATCAATTTGGTTATCGATAACGAGAGTAGCCTACGCTAACCGTATTAGGGAGCTAACATGGTCCCCAACCGACCGATTTGACATCATTTCTGGCCCTCTTCTTCATCATTTACTGACCGTCTCAGACTACCCATCAAAGACCTGGTCCAACATGGCGTCGAATCCGGCACTCTCTCCTAAGCCAAAGATAGACCTGTCCCAGAAATTAGCACAACTCCGAGGCGCGAAGCAAGGCAAGTCCTCAAGCTCCAGAAATCCAGCTCCGGTCACCCCTCCGCTTGCGAACCCGCCAGACCTATCCTCTCACAAGTATTCGCATCCCGTTCGTCGAATCCTCTCTAAAAAAGATCATGAAACATTCCGGTCCTCATCAACGTACAGCCTCGTCCTCGCCTTTATATTCGGTCTCTCCGACTCCGTGCGGGGCCGCGCTGCACCATCCGCAGAAACAGACACCGCATCACTTAAGATCACCAAGATTCTCTCAATAGTCGATAATATTCGCACCCTTGTCGAGAAGAATCCGTCTATTGATCAGGGTGGTTCTAGATTCGGCAACCCTGCGTTCCGCGACTTATTCGACGATGTCGCCTCCCAGAGCACAGCATGGCATCGAGACATTCTAGAGATACAAGACGAATCCGCCGTTGAGGAGATTTCTACCTACCTGATTCACTCGCTAGGGTCGCGGGACAGACTCGACTATGGCTCGGGGCATGAACTAAATTTTATGATGTGGCTGCTCTGTCTGCGACAGTTAGGTTTATTTTCAAAGGCGGATTTCGAGGCCATCGTGTTCCGTGTCTATGTTCGGTACACGCACCTCATGCGCGATGTGCAGTCGACGTACTATCTTGAACCTGCGGGCTCGCATGGTGTTTGGGGCCTCGATGACTACCATTTCTTGCCGTTCTTATTCGGTGCGGCGCAGCTTGTTGGACATCCGTATATCACGCCATTGGCGATTCATAATACCGCAATATTAGATGAGGAGGGCGATCGATACCTTTATCTCGATCAGGTTCGTTGGGTTGATAGCGTGAAGACCGTTAAAGGCCTCCGTTGGCACAGTCCCATGCTGGACGATATCTCTGGGGCCAAGAATTGGATAAAGATCGAGAGTGGAATGAAGAAAATGTTCGACAAGGAAGTTCTCGGGAAGCTACCTATTATGCAGCACTTTTTGTTTGGAAGTTTGCTCCCCGCCGAGCCGGGTATGGGCGAATCGGCAGATGGGGAGGACGAGGACGATGGACATGATCATGAGTATGGCGATGTGCACGATCACAGCAAGCATATTGATTACTTTGGGGATTGCTGCGGAATCAAGGTGCCGAGCACTGTTGCTGCTGGGGCAGAGATGCGGAAACGAATGGGTGGAAACGCAAGTCTGCGGCCTATTCCGTTCGATTAGTTACGACTAGTTTAGGAGCAGATCAAAATGGGAAGGCGCAAATAAGGACCTCACGTGAGGTGTACGTCAGGAAAGAGCAATTTACGCCATACCCATCGCGCCTTCCTTGCCAGATCCCACACATCTCCCGACTAGGAAAGAACGATGGACGTCCACGGTTTGGGATTAGGAAGGAGTGATCCGACAGTCGCCCTTTCCTTATGAACCTAGGAAGACGGGAATAACTTGCACTTTTGTGGGCGCGGTTTGTGCATGACTAGGGAAGAGCACCAGTCAAACGGCTTTGATATGCATGTCTTCAGCCGGACGGTCTTATAATAGAGGGTTATGTTATACAGAGGAAGATTTGACACCCTGAAAAGGCATTTTAAAGAAACTGAACTACAGTGGAAATGATCAGAAACAAATGAAATACTAGTAGCTTCAACTCCGCTAACTTACCTGATGAGTATAGTTCGCAAAAGGCAACTTTAAGATCATGCCCAGGTGGTAATGCTAAAGTCCAATAGTTAATCTCGCCTGCCCGCAAGCTCCTGAGAGCCACGGCCTGGCGCGACATGCACTCGAACAACAACACACAAAAGGGCAATATGAATGAATAGAGCGGCAAACCCACCTAGGAGAGATGCACGAAAACGAATAGTCTCGGTCAGAATAAGAGACTCAGCGGGTATTAATCAATTCGTCTCCCCCAAGTACTTTTCAAAGTCGGAGATCTTCTTCACGCCCACCTGTCTCAGCTTCCGCCTCACTGACTCCCTCGCCTCTTCCAGAATTATGGCCGGGTCCGCGTGCTCCTTCAAGCAAACCGCAATGATCTCGCCTGACGTTGGGATCTCGCCTGTGGCCTCCTGCTCAGCTGTATAGATGGTAGCCTTGCTGTTCTGCATCTCGGCCAAGGCAAGTCTATACTTGAGAGTATTGGAGTTAACTTGCTCCTCGTCCAGGGGCACATGGACGTAGAAGTTGATGTCCTCAGTGTAGAGATTAGCAGGCGCTTTTTCGTACGGTTTTGGCGCATTCACCGGGGAGCCTGTCTCTGGTGGTTTATAACCGCGATGCGAACACGCGGAACACTCGTAACATCGCAACCCCTTCTCCTGAAGGGTGTTGAATGGATGTTCAGCTGTGAGGCAGTCTCCCCCAAACAAGCAGAGTGAGCATGAGGGACATTCATACGGTGAAGGTTTGTATGGTGTACCAGCCCAAATGGTGGGAGGAGCGGAAGTAGATGTGGTTGTGTTACTCGAAGGCATCGTTGAGGGCACGATGATCTATGTAGTAAGGAATGGGGTCAAAAGAGTATTTAAATCATTGGACTTGGTTGCTCTGTAGACAATGCGAATGTCTCTATGCCGAAGTCTCTTTGTCTAGGACGCAAAAGTGATGTAACAAGGGCAGAGTACTAAGAACATACATGGAGAATTGCAGCTAGTATTGACAAGAGACAAAGAATATGGGGCTCAATGGCTTTGTGGGTATGGTATAGTGGCCTTCATTATGCTGGAAGTTATGACTTGTTGTCTTTCATCTCTCCCCTCTCCTGCACCATATCCGCTATCCCCTTCCCAGTCTCCGTGCCTAGGCTCTGGAAGCCCTTGATAACGCCTTGCCGATCACCCTGCCCCATCTCCTGGCTCATCTTGAACTTGCCCTGTAAACGGTCGATAGTGATTTCAATGCCGATAATGTTTTTCTTCAGGAGATCAATGTAAGAAGTAGGCGCATCCGATACCTCCCAAGGAGAAGAAGAACCCATGATCTTTGTCTCAGACTGTCTAGACAGTTCTCCAATCTGCGTCTGCAAGAACGCCGATGTCTCCTCAGACTTCGAATCGCAAAAGACTCGGATCTTGCCGTATGCCTGTGCAGCAACATAGTTCCAGGTGGGGACAACCTTCCCCGTGGCGGGCTTGGTCTCGGTGTAGAACTTTGGCGTCACATAGTGGTGATGTGGCCCATTGAAGAGAATTAGGACCTCGTCTGTTAACTCGAGCCCGACCTCGCCTTGGTCTTGTTGCGCGGTTAGGGCTTCCATTAGCGCTTTCGCCTGCGGGTTTTGCTTTGCCATATGGCCCCGCAGTACTCCGTTTGAGAGGCCGCCGTCGGGCGTTTCTGGGACATCTAACACGAATGGGATATGGCTGGATTGAATAAGTGGATAGTGAGGCGATTTGATCGCCGTTGTCAGGATTCCCAGTGGGTTGTCCCGGATAAGCTGTTGGAGGACCTCGATTTGGGCTTCTGCATGGACAGCGCGGAGATACATGTTGATTTTGAGATATCAAGGACTGTTTCGAGAAAATGTTAGAAAGGTGTCCGAATAAATCACTTATTCTTATAAAGCGCCCTTTGGGGTCGGAGTCACAATGATACTTCTCCGTAGTAGAACTGTTTGAATTAGCGCCCTATCATTGGCTGACTTGACCGAATGACTGGTGGGGACTCGGCACGTCGCCGAACTTGGGACGCCCTTCCCCACTGAAGATATGAGCCAGCTCTGAGACTCATCCGGGATATTGAACTGTTCACTGCTTCATTCGAGTTCCAATTTCGAACACTGTAGTAGTGATAGCTGATCATTAGGTCTGTTGAGATGCCTGCACTGGGCACCTGCAGCTGCTCCTGGCTGGCCGTCTTGGATGAAAAGCCCCGCACAATCCATATCACGTGGTTTCTTTGTCCTTTTGTGCATGATGTCCGACAGAGCCATAATGATAGCTCTTACTTTTGCAATGCAATTCAATCGATATTCTTTAGCTCCACTGTTTGAAAGCTGTCAAGAGAATGGGTCCGCACTACGATTCCTATCCCAGCTCTAAGGTGGCAAGAAAAAGAACAGTGGCATATGGCCAAGCATGCCTACACTGCTTCAAGACCAAGTCAAAGTGCGTCAAGCAAGAAGGCGGAGAGAACTGTGAACGTTGTATCCGACTCAAAAAGCACTGCGGTCCGGCGGACTCGCTTCGCAAAAAACCTCCCCAGAAAACCCCCGATGTGGCTGCGGTGATTGCAGAGCTCGAGGGCAAGATCGCGCAGCTGCAGCGGCAATTCGAAGAAGTTAAACTACAAAAAAAAGATTATGGAGAAGGTTTGCACTTGGAAGGCATGTGGTCAACCCCGAGGAGCGAAGAATTGTCCTTGGAGGAAGAGCACAGACGTCTCGTTATGTTCAATCGAAAATTGAAAACGTTCGCCTTTATATACCTGCCGCCAAGTTTGACCGTTCAGAAACTCCGCAGGGAAAAACCGCTCCTATATATGTCAATATTGGCTGTCACTTCGCCAACGGCTCACGAGAAACGTATCCGTGGGAGAGAAGTAAAAGCGGCTGTAGCCCAGAGACTCGTGGACGAAGTCGAATCCAGCCTGGACCTCCTGCTCTGCATAATAACTTATGCAACTTGGGGATACCACGAATTTTACAACAAAGAGAAACGTTATTCGCGCTTTCCCCAACTGGCGGTGTCCTTGGCTAATGAGCTCTGCGCTGGCGAGTCCGCGTCGAGTGAATTGAACGGGTCTTGGGGTGAGGTGCCTTTCACAGACGGGCAAAGGTGTGGTCCGACATATTGTACAGATTGGTCTCAGCAAGCCTTAGAGACGAAAAGGGCTATATTAGGTAGTTTTCTGATGAGTTCTACGTGCGTATTGTTCGCTTGTTTTGGAGCTAATTCGCCTTGCTGGCTAACATGTTTTCGAACCACGTCCAGATACTCGTTCAAACTTGGCCATATGCAGCCTTTGCACTGGACATCTCGGATGGATGGCTATCTCAAGGATATCAGTGGGATCGATCATTGCCAGACTGACCCGATGCTTGCCCTTCAGGTAAGACTCCAGCTGCTTATCCAACAAGCTAGCGAGCAGCGAACCCAGTGGAGTCAGGCGGCGCCAACCTCTTCAACCTCAAATTTAAGAGAACCTCTCATACCCTTGCTCAATTTCAGGACTTTCCGAGACAAATTACAAGACATTCAAGCAGCTATACCGCCAAGGCTCAGACAAAATAGTAGGCATTACTCCCAGAGCACCAGCTCACCTATCGCAAATGCTGATCGGAACAAATCTATAGAAATCATTCTTGCACATCTGCATGATACTGCTCTAAGCGTATACGAGATTCTGTGTCCGGCTCACCTAGACACTAAAGGCAACGCTTCCTCATTCGTTTTACAGTCTACATTTCAGTGGGAATGTCACCTTCTGTCCATAGAGGCATTGGTGTCTTACTTCAACAACCTTTTCACGATTCCAGTGTCAGATTGTCTGGACTTTGGCTTTGTCATGTGGGTGCGATTGATCCGCAATCTCATTGTACTTCTGAGGCTGTCAGTACCCTCAGATACCGGTCGCGACTATCAAAGAGTCCGAAGCACAATCGATGTGCTTGAAGTGACTGATTGGGTTCATGATTTCTTCCAAAGAATTTCTCGAGAGGCAAAAGAACCGTCGCCTGATGAACTATTTGGGACTTATAGTCACATAATAAGGTTATTCCGCGCTTACGCGACTGCCAAATTAGCAACAGCAGACCAGGGACAACTACTTTTAAAGGGTGCGAATCAAGAACACGAATTGCGAGGCCGACAAGAGGAACCCTGGACGTTTCCTTTTGAAGCAGGCATGTTTGCTTATGATGATAACCAGGTCATGAAGTGGCTTGGTTCACATAGCCTTATGCACTCGGCATCTGTACAGAATTAACCACATTAACTTCTTATCTCTTCAAGGAAGGTCACCTCCCTCTCAGCCTCCCCTAGGTGCCTTCTGTGGCTCCTGATGGACTGGCGCATACCTGATTATAAACCTCGCTGTATCTAGGCTATGGAATGATTCATTAGTGGGAAACCATTTTGAACCCTGATAATCACTATTCAATATGCTCAAGTTATTGGCCGGAATGCCATACATTGTGGAAACTTGGTAGGCGTCTAACTAGCTACTAGTAGTAGCAGCCTGGACTCTGGATTGTTATCTGATGTTACCCGAGATAATCGCATTCGAGTAGATACTCTGTAAAAACAGATCATATCTGGCACTTTCTAGAAGTTCCAGTGCGTACAATGGACCCTACTTCTGTTTTAGGCAGTTGATGGGAGTGGGGCCGCCTCTGAAGAATGAAAACCTGTGAATGTGGTTAGTCATCGATGCCCATAAAGTGAGCGTCCGAGGTATATAAAGAAGAAGTAAACTGACTGTAAATGACTGCACTTTTAACATACTCACTTGAGTAGCCAGGAAAATGGCACCTTCCGATCTCCAACAGCCCTCCACACGGGCCTTGCACGCCGACGACTACCTTAACTTGGTGACAGACGTTGCTCCCCCAATCCACCTATCTACGACGTTTAGGTATTCCAGAGAGCCAGAGAACTTGGTTCTATCCGAGGATCCTGTGGTACGTTTTTTGCCTCCTGCGTGCGGACATGTAACTTACTAGCCTGCAGGAAGAATTTGACGGAACAAACTATGTATACTCACGCGAGTTCGCCCCCAATGCCACACGCTTCGAAGCTGTACTATCATCGCTTCTCGGGGGCTACACCGTGAGCTACTCTACTGGACTGGCCGCGCTACATGCTGCACTGGTCCTTCTCAATCCTCGACGTGTGTCTGTAGGAGAAGGGTATCATGGTAGCCACGAAGTTATTGCAGTCATCTCCCGTCTCTCAGGCTTGCAGAAGCTTCCCCTCGGCTGTCCTGCTGAAAGCTTAGAAGAAGGAGATGTTATTGTACTCGAAACCCCGGTGAATCCTCTGGGGACTGTTTTCAGCATCAAGGAGTACGCAGACAAGGCCCATGCAAGAGGCGCATACCTTATTGTTGACAGCACCTTTGCGCCTCCTTCCCTTCAGGATCCATTTCTATGGGGTGCGGACATTGTCTTACATTCTGGATCCAAGTACTTTGGAGGCCATAGTGACTTGTTATGTGGAGTGCTTGCCACAAAGCGCAAGGACTGGCAGAAGAAGCTCATGGAAGACCGCCTAGCACTTGGGAATGTGATGGGAAACATGGAGAGCTGGCTTGGGCTCCGAAGCTTGCGGACGCTGGATATTCGCGTGCAGCGGGCGAGCGAGAACTCAGGGAAATTGATCGCTTGGCTTCATAAAGCTTCGGAAACACCTTCCCCGAGCCCGGATAGCGAGGAGCACGTTGTACAGGGTGTCTTGAAGGACATTTACCATGCTAGTCTTCAGAAGGAGCCTTGGCTACGGGAGCAGATGCCTAATGGTTTTGGTCCAGTTTTCGCCATCACTTTGCAGAACGAGGGCTTTGCTCGGAATTTGCCCAGTAAGCTAGCTTTGTTCCAGCATGCAACCAGTCTGGGCGGAGTTGAGTCATTGATTGAGTGGCGGGCGCTGTCAGACGCTCGAGTGGATAGGAAGCTGCTGAGGGTGAGCGTGGGGTTGGAAAATTGGGAAGACTTGAAGAATGATTTACTCCATGGATTCAAATCACTGCTCGAGGGGAGCAAATAATATGTAGTCCCGCAGGTGATATATTCAGAAATTGATACCAATGATTCGTCCCGCTTCAAAACTATATCTCAGTCGATGACCAAACTTCAGATCCTGAAAACAGAGTGTCTGTGGTTTCCCTGCATACTTAACAAGTCCTCTCGCCTTTTTGATATGAGACACATCTTTTCCTTTCCATATTCACGGTCGCCTCAGAAACAGATATTGTTGTTGTTGATTGACAGCATCATGGGATGAGGTCACCTGAGAAACAAGCCTTGGTTAGTGGGCTGAGTTCAGACCGCCTTCTGAGAGCATCACCGGCCGGAGAGGGGCGGCGGATCAACACCTGGAGCGCTAAGCCATAAATGGTTGGTCACGGGCAAAATTGCGGTGGCGCGTGATGGTGCGACTGCAACAGCTGCAGCAGCGTAAAGGAAAACGAAGGCGAGAGAAAGCGAGGGTTTCCAGAGGGAAGAACCTCGCCTCTCTCCTAGAGATCTTTCAGCTTTTCAGTCTCCTTCCAGCACAACTATTCAAGAATGAATGGAAACCACAGGTCATAGCATCAATTGAGACAAGATCTCCACCACAAAAGCTGGGGTATTTCATCCACTACCCACCCTTCTCAATAATTTTGCGCCTCAAAGCGGTGCAAGCCCCTGTTGTCCCGCGAGCACGCCATCATGGACCATTCTGATTCGAACTCGCGACACACGAGGGAGGTCAGTGTCTCGCAGGCCACGCACCGATCTTCACCCCTCCAACGACCATTCCACGAACCAAGACAGTTTATCTCACCGCATCAGGCGACCATGCCTTCAGGCCAGGAACCCCCGCAGCCTGTCAACGAAGTAACCCCGATCGTGAGCCACAGCAGTTTCCAGCAACGGCGGTATAACTCCACGGAGAATGTGCTGAGAAATGAGGCTGCGGGGCGAATAAAATCTCCTACAGGCCCCAGAAATGCGAGTCAACAGGGCTCCAATGCGGACTCTGAAGAGCCCCATGCGTCGTGGCTTTCTCGAATTGCAGATAGATATGGTAGTCTCGAGTTGGAAAATAAAGGGAGCGTTGCTCGAGATCATCTGGCCTTGGGTGCGTCATGCTCTCTTCCTCATTGTTGTCCATTCCTTGTCGTCGTAATGTCAGAGGTATTAACAGTGAATACAACCCTGTAGAACGAACATTCCTCGCGTGGCTGCGGACATCGTTAGCCTTTGCTTCCATTGGGATCGCAGTCACACAGCTTTTTCGTCTTAGTAATACTACTACGCGAAGCGCGAATGGCATGGAGGTTTCGCCGCAGAGCATATCCTCATTCCTTTCGCCGGCTGACGATGGCTCCGATATGCTCAGAATAACCGACACCTCAGCGCGCCTGCGAAGCCTCGGCAAGCCGCTGGGGACGACGTTTATCGGGGTTGCTGTACTCATTCTGATCGTCGGGTTCCACCGCTACTTTGAGAGTCAATACTGGATAATCCGGGGCAAGTTCCCCGCGAGTCGTGGAAGTATTGCTTTGATTGCTTTTGTAGCTTTTGCTCTGATTGTAGCTGCGCTAGCCGTTATCATCGCGATCTCCCCTGGCGCTATTGAAACCTAAAACGTTGAACCATGCGACATCATGCGACGCGCCCGCTGAACCTCCCTTACTCCGTACTCTGCGTCGAATGATTGTGCTATGTGCATTGACCTGTCTAATGACAGCCTCAAGCCTTTCTCATGGGGTTAGATGGCTCTCATTTTTGAGCTCTGTGATCATGAGATTGTCGAGGTACGCCGTTTCCACGTTTTTCTTTTCCTGTTGTTCTTGATTGCTTTTTCCTCTGCAGCTGTACGACTACATACATACCTTTAAATTTGGCGGCGGATAGCGTGCTTTTGTTTTCGACGTATGTATTGGAGGGATAGGAGTGGAGAAGCTGGTCTTATAGAGGCCGTACATACATGTAGGTAGCTGGACTCCTTATTCAACTAAGTATCCTGAACATACCAGGGCCAGTTTGATATGTGGCCCGACGACCTATACCACTAGTATCAGGACAATGATATATCATATTGAAGTCGTTACGGTGAAAATTGGGTAAGACGTATTTCGATACACAGATCTCGACCAGGCAACTCCCTATCACTGGATGGCTTGGTAGTACCCAAGTCCATCTTCCGTAAGCCCGAACTTCGAACCCAGAGTTCAGCTGGAACTTTCCTCATAGGGCTGAGCTGAAAACCACCAGTCCGACAAGGCATGTGGGACTACTGCTAATCAGAAGGCACGGAGTTCCCGAACGGGTGTTCCTGGGCAAAGGCAGAGCCTAGCTGCCTAGCAACGATGCACATCTGACTACTTGTAAGGCACTTACTACTATCGGCAACGCCGAAAGCCCCGTTTGGCCTGACATCACGATCGGAAAGAGTTACCAGAGGATCAATTTAATGGGCCACTGTGAGTGGGGGCAAAGATCGGATCCAGTATTCTGAGGCTTATGGAACTGATTCCCGACGCGAACCATGGGTCCAAAAACGGTGGGTAACTTTGTACCGTACAGAAAGGCAGCGGAGCGGACAATTTAATTCGGAACGTAAGACGTAAGGGCGTCGGACAGGTCTGTGACTCGATATGCACTATTTCATGGCAGGGAGGGATAATGGGCACTGGACACTTACGCAGGGATAGTACCTGCCCGGGGGATTGGAAGGGATTCGAAAGCGAAGACCAACGACCTCGACCCCTTGCATCGTGCATTTGACGATTGACTCGAGGACTCCATGACGGAGCCCAACGTGGTAACGCCTGAGATGGGGCTGGAAAATAGATCCGAAAGAGCGGTATTCAGGCTTTTTGGTATGTCCGTTCAGTTCAAGTAGCGAAATTCGTTGTGTTTCGTTGAGGCCTTGACTCTTTCCTTGATGATGCCGGCGAACGTCCATGTCTGTCGCAGTGCTAGGTAGCTGATTTGTGTTACGACATATCGATCCAATTGGACAAGCAGAGTGTCCCCAATCCTGGATAAAATCGGACGGATACGGATAGCGGAATCCCTGTGTAAGCTATCAGGCCTCAATGAGGAAATTGTCCGCTCAGCATCACTTCGGTATCTCGGACGCTTGCGCAAGAGAAGTGACACTAGCCCTGACAGGGATTGCATACGGCGCCTATCTTAATAATCATGAGCAGGGGCGACTCCGGTATCTCATACTCCATATCAAGGGAGGACTATTATCTGCAAATATTGAGCCTCCCGGGATCCCGATTACTGTACCCTGATTGGCTCGTTTCTTCAGTTCAAGCTTCAAAATGTCAGCGATAAAAAGAATGTTGTCGTTCGTGAGGCGAAACCAAAACTCGAATCCTGCAAATGCATTCCACGAACGACTGTGCCTGAAAGGATGGAGTTTCACCCGGTCGCTGTCGCCACCAGACGGCACCACCAAGTAATAACGTTGAAACAGCTTGATATGTCCTGCATGAGTTGGCGGCCAATGGGTGCAGCTAGAGAGAGAGGGTTCACTGTCGAGCAGGGTTAGTCTAGGCGCCCTTGACTGCGTGTCGGTGCCAACTGTCAATCTGCGCGGGAACGGACAGACCAAAGTTCCCGAAGTGCGCTGCATCGTACTTCTCTTTGTCCGCCCGGAAACGGCGGCGTTCTTTTTGTCGAACAGAGCGATAGGCTCCCACTTCTCAAGTGAAGGTCGAGGCAGCGAGGAGGTGGCTGAGATGGTAACTTACTGAAATGGTCACCACGTGGGGTGGTAGCACGAAAGGATGCAACAATAAATGAACTTTGGGCAGTCTTCAGCAATTCAAATTGATTTAATATTTGCAGATCGCACACTTGCAAATCAAGGGGACGTGCCCGTCTCATTTGCTCCATGCTCCAACTTACTTTGGCAATTATTGTTTCGAACGAGATAATTCCTGTTGGGCCATGATTGACACTTGGTTCTCAAGGAACTGTCAAGTTGTCGACCCTTTGACTGCATTGCGTGTGGCTGGAATTCGAATCATTGACGGCTGGAAGAAGTCTGGCGCAATTAGACTAACTCTAATTCCGGCCTAGTGCCGTGGGCTTAGAGGTGGGGCCAGACCGTCTCCACTGAAACAAGCGAGATTTCGACTCCGCTGCTGGACACCGTGATTGGCGTTTGTCTCAGGAACGCATCTTAAGTTTAGCTGATGCCTGCCACTTCTCCAGAACAGTTCGGATACAATGGGGGGTTTGAGAGACAAGGCAAATCATCCGCAGCCGGTGTGTCACAATCTCAAATCATCCGCCCTGCCCTGGCCTCAATTCTTCAGAAGGCTTGTCCGAGCTAACCTAACAAGTTGCTTGGCCTGATTACATCCCTGCCGGCTGAAATTCTGTTATCACTGGAAAACGGATTTCATTGGACAGGCAATCTCCATGGCTTCAATCTCATTCCATTCAAGATCCAACTACTATAGGTTCGGCCATACCGAATCCGGCCTTGACTTCCATGAGGCTTGATATCGAATTCTCTCCAACCTTATGTGGTGGCGAGTCTTACCAGTCATGACGTTCATGAACAGATTGTTGGAGAACCAGTGGGCAATTCAGTTCTACTAGTACAGTTCTGTGGTGTTATACCCTCCTTGTCCGCCGGGACTATCAAGGAGATTCCACTCCGTACCGTTCCTTCCTTTCCCCATAAACAGTTGAAACTAGCGCTCAAAACAAGAGCGGATAAAGGTGCTATACAGGCCGATACGTTACCGTCCAGGATGGATCGTTTATCGACATTTCCATCCAAACGCTGAGTGGCAGAGGGACGATCGAAATAGACGTGATAATACCGCTTGTAACATAGTGTAAACGCCGCAGCCAATCATAACCCCTAGCAAATACGACTGCTCACTTCAGCGCTGCAAACTAAGTGTAAACCAAGCGTACGGGGCCTCAGGCACTCCACCGTCTCCTCCATGAATGGATTGCTGAACTTGTTCCTTGACCTTGAGTCTTTCGTCTCCTTCCTTCAACCTCAACCTGAACCTCAAACCTCCTCCGTCCTCCCCTCTTCCTCTCCTCCCTTCCTCCCCTCCCTTCGCCTTGAATTCGCTTCTCTTCTCTTGTTTGCTTCTTTATTACTCCTGCTTTTCGATTCCTCCGCTCACTCCATACTCTTCGCATTTCGTGGCCCGCTCCCGTGGCCGTCCGCTCCTTATCATAGCTGCTTGACTTTCTCGCTTGCTCGTTGAACTTCGACACGCTCTCTCGCCTCTGACCTTACGTGCGGTAATCCTTGGTCTTCTGCTACCCACCGAAACGCTCGTAACGCCTGGGCTCTTCTTCACTTCTTTTATTCCACCCCCCTTTCCTGGAATTTCAGAGAAATTTTTCGTCTTCTTCGGATCACCTGTTGGTGTTTTACCTTGGACCGTGTTCGAACTGGTTTGAGAAATTCGATGTCATCCTCGCGAATCTAAAGGCCTCCAGACGAACTTGGGCTTTCCAGTCACTGGAGGGGAAGTCGCGTTGTTCTGGAGGTCCTCGTCCGTCTGGATCACCACCAACTGTCTACTACCAATTTCCGCGCCTAGAAACGGACCGTGTAGGAAGTGCGCTCTCTGCGAGGTTGGTTTCGTTTGGATCTTATTTGGTGCGACCAGCAGCAAACAATGGCTTCCATCTCTCTACCAGTTCAGCCCCAGACCACCTCACCATTTCCTCATTACTTCGACCCAGTTGATCGAGTGCCGAACGGACACAGCCGTCGCAATCTAAGCATGTCAGCACCACTTCCAAACCCACCCTTCGTCTTTCCTGCACGACAGCCGGATGAAGCACAGGACCGAACATCAGAGACTATGACCCATCCCCGACCGGCCCTTCCGGCCTTTTCATTCAATCCAGGATCGACCGGCTCAAATCAACCATCCGCACCAGCCCCTTCGACACACCGAGCGGGCGGCCACCGTCGGCAATACAGTGAATTTGTTGGCAGTGAGCACTTGGTTACTCCGGGAAATATTACTGCTGGACAGACGAATGATGATGGTTTAACCACGCCGACAAAATTGCCGCCTCCTGGTCCCGGCTTCAGTGCAGCTAACCGTCGTCGACACGCCCACAGACGTTCGGCTGCGATTTCAAGCGTGGATTTGACTGCGATCTCAGATGCACTCGATACTAGACCTTACGCTGACAGCGCTCCATGCACACCAGCAAACCTGGCCCCAGATAGTGAGATTCCTGGTGAACCACCGAGGCCACTCTCATATAGTGCCTCGAGTCTATCCCGGCAGACACCGCCACCAGAATCTCCCCGGATACTGATTGATGGGACACCCCTTGATCCCCAAAACCCAACGGAGGCCCGGCTTTCGGACCCATGTCCCTCCGCCGAAGGGCCATCGGAAATCTGTGAACCCAATATCGCAATGCGCCCCAGTACTCTGGCCAGGAACAGCGACACTGCAATCCCGTTTTCCAAGGATGAGTCTCCCCCCGGACCGCCGAAACCCAGGCCCAGACCGAGAACTGCAGATGCTTCCTTGATGCTTGAACAGACGGGAGATCTCAGCGACGACCACTCGCCGACTATGCGACCTCGGTTTGCCGTAAGACATGGTCGTCATAAAAGCATGTCTGCCGGGATCCTCAACGCGGCTTTACGCAAGGACCAGCCTGAGAATGACAGCCTTACACCGTCGCCCCTTAGACAGTCTTCTTCCGACGACGACTCTGATACATCTATTGATGATATCCGTGAGACCACAGAATCACTTACGCCTGCGACCAAGAAAAAATCAAAGGCAAAGAATCGGCAAAAGAAAGTTCGCTCCTGGGCTGGCTCACTCTTGATCAAAGGCAAGGGAAAGCGCCATGGCTCGAAGAAAGACTCTATGGAGAGTGACTCGAATGAGACCCCGCCGGTTCTCACCAGAACCAATTCGGATCTTGGTTCTGGCCTGGATGTGGAGTTTGACGATGACAATATTGTTGTTATTCGAACGCCCACCAACCCGACATACCCTGAAACCACCACCCAAACTTCCGAAGAGGCTGAGTCCTGGGCATCCTTGGAGAATTCGTGGAAACCAAGGAGTTTTTATGAACAAATCGCGACTACCGATTCCATGAGCCCTGTCATTGATCTAGATGCGGCGCTGGGACCGTTTAACACACCTGAGATGCGCTCTGGCCGTGCTGCAGAGAGCGGCTTCTCCGCGGCAACCAAACGGATGTATTCTGGTGGACGCCGCGGAGAGTTTGTTGGTCCAGAGATGCGATATCATCGACGTGCAGAGAGTGCTCCCGAGATGCCTCCATTTGATCGGTCATTCTTGGGCAACCATCGATTTCCCACATCCTCATCCTTGGAGAATCCGGATGTATTCTACGAGGAGGAAGAAGATGCCTTCTTGGCGGCTACCAGCGACTCTGCCAAGGACAGCGAGGAACATCTCCAAACTGAAGCTGCAGCCGTTGAACCTATCGATGTCAAGTCGGAGGGTAGTGGCGAAAGCTCAGACACTTTAACGCGCCATTCAACGGATGAACCCGTTAGTGACGAGCACGCTGGACTCGGGATCCACAAGGTTGAAACACAGGAAGAAAAACCAGTTGCTTCTGCGCCTCAGGATGTTCCCAAACACTCGGAACCCCGATTCTATTCCAGCCAGTCGCAGAAGAGCCTCACAGTGGGTGTTAGTCGACCCAAAACTCCGATGGATTATGGGATGCCCCCGAGTCCAGAAGTTTCGCCTCGATTCATACCTGCTGATTACCGGCCTGTTACTTCCCCCACCGAACTTCCTTCCGCGCTTCCACCGTTTTGTCTTCATGGTGGCTGCTCTCTTCCAAATTCAGCTTTCCCTTCGCCTGACTTCACCGTGTCCTCGGACGCTCCCCGCTCCATCACAACCTCATCGACAACGGAACCGTTTCCTCATACATCTGTGGAGGATGTGCCCTCGTTGACCAGTAGTGCATCTACCATGACGAATACGCTCAATCGCGTGTCTGCTACCTTTTTCGCGCGCCCTCGTTTGTCGACGGATCGTGCAGCGTCCTTTTCTGCTGCAGCCCATCATCGCTCTAGCCAACCTAGTTCCAAGAGATCAAGCCTTGCAAGTCTTTCGAAACTTGTTGTTGGCCCGCATGCAGAAAGGAGCAAGTTGAGTCACGAAGAGAAACCTCCGGGCGACGAGCCAGAAAAGGCAAAGAAAAAGGGCCGCCGAATTAGTCGGCTGATGCATTTCTGGAGAATGAAAGACAAAGAAAAGCTGAACGATCCCGCTGTTCAGGAATAGCCGCTGTCATGACGAAATGCTGCTTCGGAAGAGACTTCGACACTTGTGTACATACTATCCTCATTTATGATTCGTTTGATACCGTCTTCGGCGCAAAGGCTTTCTAAGGCCTATTTTTTCTCCCGCTTGGTCTCTTCTTCTATCTTTTGTTTCTTTCTTCCAACCGGTCTACCTTCAATTGTTGGGATACCTGACGAATCTCTTTCTTGGTCTTTGATTTCAAGCGTAAGGGTATGATACTCCTTCTTTCTCAATGTTCGTGTCTCTCATTATGGCCGGTTGCACTCTGTGATAAACCATTTGTTACAACTGTTGTCTCGATCTGTTGTTTGAGCTCACATATCTTCTTACCATCATTTGTATTTAATCGCTTCGCCCACTTTCTTTTTACAGAGTTTCTTAGCCGATTCCAGCGCTCGGTGGTTCTGCATTTGATCCTAGGGTCTTTCCGGGTCCTCTTGGGAGGTGAATGTTAGTTAAGAAGCTTGGCCATAGGCCGTGACAAACAATCCAATCTACACTCCGTGTCACTAAATCTCTATTATCAGCATTGCACGAGGCTTTGCGAAAGTAATATTGGCATACTCAAGCAGAGGATCGACTCCATATCGGCACGCACTTGAGCTTATAAACCCCTATTTCCCCTCGGCTACCCGCTAAATATGTGTAAAAAAAATTTTGAAAGGGGCATGGAGTATGGCTGTATCAAAGTATCTCGCATCAAGATCGAAAAACAAAAATTTTAAAAACCGACGACTATGTCGATAGGATATTCCAAAGATTGAAGAGTAGGGTCTTTTGCGTGGCCCACGGCCATCTCTGGTAAAAGGCAAGAAATGGATTCTGAGCTAGGCCCACACACCCGTAACTCATGGAGTATATTTAGTGGCTTATATACCTGCAAACAAGTGCGCGGTTCGATTCCCGGTCTCTCCGTTCCATATTTGCAACAATCACCCTGAACCTCTCCCTTCTACATATTATAGAATTGTTCTTCAGTTTTCTAATCTCAAATCCACATAAACAGACACTTGTGATATCTTAAAATAATTGTATCACAATAATCCGTTCATATCACGGCAAATCTTCCAGACTTCGGTACTTGGACAACTTCTGCCAATGCATTGAACCTTCACCTTAAATTACGATCAATGCACAGAATAATCAAGACTGAAAATGGCGCCAGCAAAATCCAACACATCCCGAAAATCCTCCACACAGGCATCAAATTCAGACAAGAAGAAGAACAGTGGGCCTAAACCTGTGTCTCACCGCAAACCCCAAGACCAGCAGCAACAACAGCAAAAGCAATGCGGGTCCAACGACGAGGCCCAAAACAAGATCGATATCTCTAACACCATACCACTTTCCCTTCAGCAACTACTCTTGAATGTATTCAAGGCTGCTCTGCTCCCTAGCAGTACTTCATCCTCCAAGGAAAAGGGTACAGAAGAAATGCCAGCGAAAGAGTCAGAGCTCGACACCAAGACCCTAATTCAGACACTCAAGTCCCATTTGTATAACCGGAACTTTGAATCTGCATTTGCGGATGCGAGTGGGGAGCTGCTTAGGGCTTATGCGCTGAGATGGAGTGCGGCGCGGGCATTAGGATACGCGGGGCTGTTCAAGTCGTTACTGGAAGTCTTGAATCGAGAGCAAGGTGGTGCTCAAAGTGAAGGCTCTGTGGGACACCATGTCGTGTGTATTGGAGGAGGTGCAGGCGCAGAGATCGTTGCCCTTGCGGCAGCGTGGAGGGACCTGATGGATGCACAGAGTGGCGATCTACCAGATGCTCTTGGGAATCTATCTCTAGATACTGCAAAGGCAAAAGAGCAGCGATCTTCTCCGAGCCTTTCAATCACAGCCGTCGACATTGGTGACTGGTCTGTTGTCGTAGACCGGCTATCGTCAACCGTACTATCGCCCAACGTTCCAAGCTCAAAATCAAACCCTGCTCCATTACTCCCAACCCACTACAACCTCGTCGTGAACTTTAACCGCCTCGACGTCCTCTCACTTTCAGAATCAGAGCTCAACTTGCTCTACCACACCACACAATCACATAGCTCCATGCCAACAACACTGGTAACTCTCATGTTCACCCTGAATGAGCTCTTCTCAACATCTATGGCCAAAGCCACAGCCTTTCTCCTCAGAACAACAGACCTTCTACAGCCAGGCACTATCTTTCTGGTGGTCGATAGCCCTGGGAGCTACTCAACCCTAAAATTAGGGAAGGGTGACAGCTCAGGCGCGCCGCAGGAAAGGCAATACCCAATGAAGTTTCTCCTCGATCATACGTTGCTCTCGGTTGCAAAGGCGAAGTGGGAGAAGATATACTCGCAGGATTCGAGGTGGTGGAGGAGGGATGCGCCGAAGTTGTGGTACGATGTTGGGGAAGGAGCAGGGCTAGAGGATATGAGGTTTCAGATTCATGTTTATAGGAGGTTATGATGCGAAAGGCGTTAATTGATGCCACCGCTACTGATGATGATGGCCCCTGGGAATACGGTGGGCGTTGTGATGGTATTTTGATTTATGTAGAGAGGAATAAGGTATGCTATTGCTACAGTTCGTATAGAGAGGAAGGAACACCAGCCAGCTTCAACAATTCGCCATGGTGTCATGCACACGCCCAGGTCCAACCAGAATAGTGTAAAACAAGATTAACCGCGTAAAAAAATACATATCAGATCAGTTTTTGGTATAAACTGAGTGATCCTCCTAGCTCCTCAGCCCCAGAAGAAGGCTTGTGCTCTTTCCACCGTCCTTGCCCTCACCACCCGGCAAATATGTGACATTCGGGTTGCTTGCCAGAGTGTGAGCAATCTCCTTGCTAGCTTCGATACGACGAATCTCAATAAGGCCACTGCCAGCCTTGGCGACGGCTTTGCTAATGATATCGGCACTCTCGGCTTCACCCTCAGCGCGGATAACGTTGGCCTGACGCTCTTGCTCGGCCTTTTCGACGATGAATCGGGCCCGTTCGGCATCCTGTTGGGCGATCTGCTTCTGTTCAACGGCGCGCGTAAACTCCTTTCCAAATGTCATGTGGGTGATTGAAACGTCTTCAAGGGCGATGTTGAATTGCGAGGCTCGCTTCATCAGGTCTGTGCGGATGCGGTTTGAGACGGCCTCACGCTGGGTGATGAGCTCGGCTGCGTCGAACTGGGCAACGATGGCTTTGAGAACTTCGTTTCCGATGGAGGGGAGGACACGCTCATCATAGTCGGTACCGTAAGACTAGTAGACAGGTTATTAGGAAAAAGAGCATGGTTTGAGAGAAAGAGTCTAAAAGTACCTGGTAGATGGCCGGCAGGTTCGGGACTTCAGGACGGTGCAAGACTCGCAGGGTCAAGCTGACCATCTGCAAATCCTTACTTCCGGTGGTGGTGGAAATATTGCGTGGCTTGGTGCGCACATCGTAGATAATAGCTCTTTGCAGCCAAGGAATCAAAAAATGTGTTCCCTCGTTGACAACCTTCTCCTGCACACCAGACACTCGGTCGAAGATGACAGCTCGAGTTCCGCCCTTCACATCATAGAGGGAGGCGTTGGCGATGATAACTCCCGTAGCCACGGGAATAGCCAGGCGGTAGATGTTGTAGAGACCGTTAGCCGCCATTGTTTGTGTGAAAGCTGGCGTGGAGGTGTTTTTGACTGACGATTAGAGAGCAGCTTTCTGAGCCGAATCACTCTGGATGATGTCGCGGGCGGTCTTTTTGAGCCTGTCCTGATTGGGCCTAGCGCTCCCTCACTTCCAACTTCCGCCGTTTTGGCCCGAACGTCAATTCTTCTCCCTCGTCATCCTTTCTGCCAAACTTTTTGCACGTCGCGTCTCTAAAACTCGTCCGTTTCGCTTCAGAAATTAACAATGGGTGGACACGTTGATCCTAAGAATGGCGTGTGAGTTTTTCCCTATTTTACTACGCCGAATCGGGCCGCCGTGTGGACGTTCGGGGCGGTCACTCCATGACATCGTTCCACCGATCCAACTCGCATCTCCTCCGCAATGGCCTGCTTCTTGAAATGAGTGCGCTTCTATTGTCAAGGATACTGACCGGGGTTCTATATAGCTTCATCGGCAACTGGGGTGATCTTGGTACGTTCCCGAAGTCCCTCCTGGCGAGCAACTGCGGGTATCGGAATCGAGGCACGCACCGTCAATCGGCACGCATCGGTTCCGCTGCAGTGTCTTTATTATCATGATACACTATCGTGCAGAAACATCGAATTCGTCCCGAAAAGCGGCGTTGATACTGATATCTCCTGATCTAGGTTGCCCAACTCCCCAGCGTGTGACCACCTACTCTCTGTCTCCCAACCGCCAACGCCCCCTCGCCGGTACTGCGCACGCTGCCATCTTCAACACATTCCGCCGCTTCAGGCACCAGGTCCTCTACGTCGTTCCTCCCTTCGTTGCCGCCTACGCCGCCATGAACTGGGCAATTGAGCGGTATGCATACCCCCCCAGCTCTCAGATGACCCGGATGCTGCCAGATGCATGAAAGTCGCGGATTAAGGAAAAATGGCTAATTGGTTATCCGATATAGCAACGAGTACCTGAACTCCAAGCCCGGCCGTCTGGCCGAGGGTGAGGAATAAGCACTTCCTCGCATTGAAAGGGATGGATGACCCGTGAGATGGGCTGTAATTGTGGGCGGTATACAGAGCAAGTAGCTGGGTTTTGTGATTGCACTGTACAGTAAATAGAAGCAATCGATCGAATTGCATTTTCATTTGTCTGCACTCGATTCTTAAGACATAGCTCTCCTGGAGGCTTCAGATCGGAGCCCGTCGCCAATAATGGGGGTTCAGTTATCTGCTACACCACCGCCACTACGTTCAGCCTCCTTATTTGGGGGAGTAATGCAACATTTACCCCACGGAGAAGTACTGTTGGTTCACCGAGGCTGGGATGCCTGTGTCCCAGGTCTGGCGGGAGTCTTTCCGTTTTTGGAAAGTCAGAAGTTTGCTAAAGGACTCGATCTATACAGGCCATTCGAATGAGAAGACTCGGGATGGCAAGAAGCCTCGGGGAAAGTCAATTAAGCTGACAAGGTGCAATTGCTATAATCGAGGTATACTTGTATCCAACCTCTCGAAGGTACTTAGTAGGTAGTAATCCAGAATTGATATGGTCCCATTGGACAGAGACATCTGAGCCTGATGGAAAATTCTGTAACTCAAATACCCAACCGTGACGATCTTAAAATACACATCCAAACTGCTTTTTTCCCTCATTTCCCCCCCACTCCGCATGCGCTCACCTCTTCCTGTCTTCTTCTCTCGTTTTTCTCTCTCAACTCCATCTTCCCTTCTATCACCTCGTTCCAACACTCTTTTTAATATCCCTCGTCGTCTTCGACATCTTCAAACCGTCACCATGAGCGAGATCACTCACCCCACTATCAAGGGTATGTATATTTTCTACTTCAGCCCAATTCTACCCCGCCCTCACTTCTTGAGACTCGATCAATAGATCGCATTGGGCTGGATATGGCGTTCTATTCTTGAATTGGATCTATAGCTTCTGTTTTTCTACCACTTATTTGTGTGTTAATTCTTTTACCTCGTTAGATGGCTGGTTCTCTGAGCAGTCCGAGATGTGGCCCGGTCAGGCTATGAACCTGAAGGTCAACCAGATCCTCCACCACGAGAAGTCCAAGTACCAGGACGTCCTTGTCTTCGAGAGCAGCGACTACGGCACCGTTCTTGTCCTTGACAATGTCATCCAATGCACTGAGCGTGACGAATTCTCGTATGGCAATTCCTCCATTCCGGCTCTCCGAGACAAACAAAAAAGCCTTGATGCAGAGCGCTAATGATCCTTACTCTCAATTAGCTACCAGGAGATGATCACCCACCTCGCCATGAACTCTCACCCCAACCCCAAGAAAGTCCTTGTCATTGGTGGTGGAGACGGTGGTGTTCTCCGCGAGGTTGTCAAGCACGAGACCGTCGAAGAGGCTATCCTGTGCGACATTGATGAGGTAACAACAAATAAACTCGCCCTGGTCCTAGCATATGCAACCGGTCATCGGGCTCACACATTAACATTTAGGCCGTCATCCGTGTTTCCAAGAAGTACCTTCCCGGCATGAGCATTGGCTTCCAGCATCCCAACGTCAAGGTCCACGTCGGCGACGGCTTCGAGTTCCTCAAGCAGCGCCAGAACGAGTTCGACGTTATCATCACTGACAGCTCCGACCCCGAGGGCCCCGCCGAGAGCCTCTTCCAGAAGCCCTACTTCGAGCTCCTCAGAGACGCTCTGCGTGATGGAGGTGTCATCACCACCCAAGGTTGTTCGTCGCCTTTCTTTTTTCCCCAGCCTCTCCTCATCTATATTTTCTATGTTTCCTTTTTCTTCTTGTCCCCCTTCCTATCCAAAATCAAACCCCTCAAAAAATTGCCCTTCTCTCCGTCTGTCTTATTATCCATCTTTAGCAGAAGATCACCAGGCTAACCTCACCTACGTCCCAAAACCACCCGACAAACGGGATCGGTTTGGGTTCGTGTTTCTTTCTCATCTCCAGCCGAAAACCAATGGCTCCACCTCCCTTTGATCGCCAACCTCAAGAAGGCCTGCAAGGAGGTCTTCCCCGTCGCCGAATACGCCTACACCACCATCCCCACCTACCCCTCCGGCCAGATCGGCTTCATGGTCTGCTCCAAGGACGCTTCCCTCAACGTCAAGGAGCCCGTCCGCTCTTGGACCCGCGAGGAGGAGGAGCGCCTGTGCCGCTACTACAACCAGGATATCCACCGCTCCAGCTTCGTCCTGCCCAACTTTGCTCGCAAGGCCTTGGACGCTTAGATACCTCCCTTTCTCTTTAGTTTTCAAAAAATGACCCTTCGTATTTCACATGTTTTTTATATCGATTTGGGTGTCGTTTTGAGGATTTAGGGAAACCGCTCGTGTGTATGTGAAAAGAGGAATCTGATAATAATGATATATGATGATGAATCTACCAAAAGAGTTCTTCCTATACGCATTTTCTTTTGCATCTATCACTATATCTATGTCACCAAAGTCAATTGGTTTACTCCAATGTGGTGAAACAATTGAACAGATAAAGGTATTCATTTTTATGCAGATAACTCTAAATCTACCAGAAATGGCCTCACCACCTCAATAGGTGGCGGCTTTTTACCCTTCTCAAAAGGAAATTCGTAGGACATTAAACCAAGGATGCCAGTCATTCGGAGTTTCTCTCCGTCGTAAGCATATCCTTATTCCGTAACCCGTGAAATAACTCGTAGCGGGAATAGACATCAACAAAAGAAATGCGAGGATCATCAAGGCGCGAACAACAAGACATCTACAGAATCTGCTGGAAAGCACGGTTGATGGGCGAGCGGACGGGTACACCCTTGTAGAAGTCGATGGTGGCAAGAGCGCGCTTGCTGATGCCCTCGGGAGTGAACTCGAACTTGGCGTAGACCTCCTTGTAAGGACCAGAGGCACCGAAGCGGTTCAGACCGAACTGCTCGTGAGAGTAACGCTCCCAACCCATGGTAGAGCAAACCTCGACGGACAGGACGGGGATGTTGTCGGGGATGACCTTGAGCTTGTACTCCTTGTCCTGAGCATCGAAGACCTCGAAGCAAGGAACGGAGACAACGCGAGCGATGACACCGTGGTTCTTCTCGAGGTAGGCAGCGGCCTCGATACACAGGCTGACTTCGGAACCGGTGGAGATGAGAGTGACGGTGGCGTTGGGGGCCTCGAGGACGGGGTAGGCACCCTTGAGAGCAGCCTCGATGCTGGAGTACTCAAGCTGGGGCAGGTTCTGACGGGTAAGGGCAAGGATGGAGGGGGTGTGCTTGGCAGTGAGAGCGGAGTAGTAGGCAGCGCTGGTCTCGTTACCATCCGCAGGGCGCCAGACCATGCAGTTGGGGAGAGCACGGAAGTGAGCAAGGGTCTCGATAGGCTGGTGGGTAGGGCCGTCCTCACCGAGACCGATGGAGTCGTGAGTGGCGACGTGGATGACACGGACGCGGGAGAGGGCGGACAGGCGGACGGCACCAGCGGCGTAGGAGACGAAGTTCAAGAAAGTACCGGCAGCCGGGATGACGGTGCCGTAGGCAGCGAGACCGTTCATGATGGCGCCCATGGCGTGCTCACGGACACCGTAGCGGAGGTAACGACCAGACCACTCACCAATGCCGTACTCGGGTGGCTGAAAGTCAACAGCGTTCTTCCAGCGGGTGTTGTTGGAGCCAGTCAGATCGGCAGAACCAGACAGAAGCTCAGGAATGACGGAGTGAACATTCTCGAGGACAGCCTCGGAAAGCTTACGGGAGGCAATAGCAGGGTCGCTGGGCTTGTAAACGGGGAGGGCCTTCTCCCAGCCCTCGGGAAGCTGGCCAGAGAGACGGCGGGTGAGGTCGGCGTGCAGCTCGGGGTATTCGCTGGCGTACTTCTGCAGGAGCTGGTTCCATTCCTGCTCATGAGCGGCACCCTCATCGGCGTGCTTCTGGTAGAGGTCATAGACCTGCTGGGGAACGACGAAGGACTCGGCGGGGTTGAAGCCGAAAAGCTGCTTGACGCCCTGGATGTCATCTGCCTTCAGAGGGTTACCGTGGACACCCCCAGTACCCTGCAGCTTGGAACCGAAACCAATAGTGGTGGTGAGACGGATCATGGTAGGCTTGTCCTTGACGGACTGGGCCTCCTTGATGGCAGCCTCAATAGCCTCAAGGTCGTTGTCACCATCCTTAACCCAGACGGTATGCCAGCCGTAGGCCTCGAAGCGCTTGGTGACGTCCTCGGTGAAAGCGCACTTAGTGTCACCATCTTTGAAAACAATCTTATCAGAAAGACGCCCGAAAAGAAGGCAATACAAGACTCACCAATGGAAATGTGGTTGTCGTCATAGATGGCAATCAGGTTGCCAAGCTTCAGGTGACCAGCAGTGGAAGCAGCCTCGCTAGCAATACCCTCCATAGCACAGCCATCACCGAAGAAGCAGTATGTGTAGTTGTCGAACAGGGTGTATCCGGGCTTGTTGAAGACACCACCACTGTGGGCCTGAGCGATAGCAAGACCAACAGCGTTGGCGAAACCCTGGCCAAGGGGACCGGTGGTCACCTCGATACCGGGGGTGTCATGAGCCTCGGGGTGGCCGGGAGTGATGCTGTCGAGTTGCTACACGAAGGCCAGGTCAATTAACGATCTTGGAAATGCTTCCCAACAATGCATCACTTACACGGAAGCTCTTAAGGTCATCGAGGGAAAGAGCGTATCCGAAAAGGTGGAGGAGGGCATATTGGAGCATGCAGCCGTGGCCGTTGCTGGACAATTCTCGTTAGTAGAGAGCCCCTACAGCACGGGGAACGAAGGCCGTACGAGAGGACAAATCGATCACGGTTGGCCCAGTCGGGGTTCTTAGGGTTGAACTTCATGAAGTTGTTGAAAAGAACGTGGGACACGGGGGCCATGCCCATAGGGGCACCGGGGTGACCGGAGTTAGCTTTGGCCGTGGCATCAACCTAGAGATCCAATTAGCACGGATTTCAAAAAAAAAAAAATTTAAATAAAAGAGAAATAGTGATTGAGCAAGTGAGGTCATGAACATGGGCAATATTTCCGAGTGAATTAAGTTTAGTCCCGACAGAGCTTGTCGGATGCATATCCGCGGCCTCAAGTTCCGGAAGTGCCAAAATCACCAGAAGAAAACTTGGGCAGATGCAGTGCGGGGAGGATATAAGTGCATGATAGGAGAGAAAAGAAGCATACCGCAAGAAGACGGATGGTGTTAATGGCCAATTGATCAACTTCAGAGTAACCCATGATGGCGGTATCTGTTGAGAAGCGGCCGAGTTAGAGAGCCTTGCTGGGAGAGCCTTTGCGAGTGTGGTGAGAGAGAGGGCCATACTGTTCAGGTATCAAATCAAGCCCGCCTTGTTCTAGTTATGGGATAAATGGATTGAAGAAGAGGAGAGGAGAGGGGAGGAGGATGGGATTAAAAAGAGAGGATGGAGCGAGAATAATAATGGATGGGGGGGGCTCGATACAGAAAAAGGCGACGGAGGGGTTGAGATGATGGAAATGGCAGGTGGGGAAAATGATGTATTGGGGTGGGTCAGAGAGAAGTGTTCACCGGGCACTGAATCGCCTTTTATAGGAGCTCAGCTTGCTGGAAACTTACTGAACTGGGGATTCCGATGACCTTCGGATCAACAATTATTATTTAATACTGGCTCGCCGTTCCTGGATCAGCCGGACAAGTTGGTAATCCTGAGTAAGGTTGGTATAAGCTCCTGCTTCGTGAGACCAGCTTCGAATGTTTATCTACCCATCGAGTCCCCGAATGAGAGCTTCAGTTCGAAGTACGCTTGACCCCTCATGTTGCCTGAGGCAGAGCTACCCCGCCGGAAGAATGCTTATGGTATACTACTCTTCCTACTCTGGCGGCCAAAAAAGTCTCGAGGGCACCAATTGACAAGAATAACAACAATTACAAACGAGATAACAATTCTCCTTGGAAATACAAAACAAAGATCCTATGCATCTCCGGCGCCAAAGTCCCTCACCCGCGGAAAATGATCATCCGCGACCAGTCCCGACTCGAGCTCAGCCGGTCCCTTCTGTACTCCGTCTAATGGCCCAGGCATGCATCAGATGTCTACTGGCGTCGCATATTATTTTTCCTTTTCCCACTCTTCCTCCACTTTTTCATCAATCTGGTAAATCCGCTTCAAATTCTTCACCGTCACGCGGCGCAGGAAGATCAAAGACCGGTAACTTGGGATAAATTCCGTGCTTCAGGTTCGGCGGAGCACCCTCCTCCGGCTGTTGTCCCCCAAGATCCCACGGATGACAAACAGCGACCTTCTGGACGCGTTCCAGAGATGGTGATTGTCATTTGCCGGCGGCTTCCAAACGGGCACCGAAATCCATCTAGAACCCTTATTCAGCCTTAATTGGAGTTAAGTAATCTTCTAATCAGGAACGTCAAAGTCTTCGCCAATAATTCTACTTACCTTATCCTTAATTCGATACCTAGTCTACTGATATTCAGATCGGCCACTGTTCCCATCCTTCAGTTCAGTTTCGTATAATAATTACAACTCTAGTACAGCAGAATATCCCGAGGTCAACACCGTTGTCTTGACGATCAGAATAGCCATTGGCATCGATGCCAACGCCCAGCGAGCAGTCATATATCCCGAGATCTCGGGCCAATCCGGTATCCCTACAGTAGTCCACGGCTCTACCCCGTACTCTGTAAGCGACGCTGAAGATCTTCTCTGTACACGGCAACCGCCACGAGAACTGCGTCGTTCAAATATGGTTGCTGATGCCTCAGCTTCAACCCTAGCGTAGCTTTGTCTGGGTAGATGACGACATTGTGCAGCGAGCTGTTTGGTTTCAGATAGCTTTGATCCCGGGTGTACCCGGTTTTATACTACAGTAGCATGCAGGACACGGCATGGGGGGCACTGCGTGGCGTGATGGGAGACTGAAAGGGACAAGTAATCATGCATTATATACTCCGTACTAGCTCTCATGTGCTGTACATTCATAAAGGTTGCTCGCTCGCATTTGATCCTTCCTGGATCCGTCAAGTCCAACTGCAAAGTGTGTATGTCCAATTTGACTCCAATCCACCCAGGTATCATTAGAAAATAAACAGAATCTGACCAAAAGAATTGCTCAACAGAATGTCCCAAAAGCAGAAAGAAGACACTGAACTCCCGTACACCATGGAAGCGATTGTATTGGCAGGAACAAAGCTTAGACGGCCAACCGTCGATCCCAACCATTGGCCATCAGGCTGAATTCGTCAAGGTCATCGTCCCCTGCAGGGATTACGACGCCATGCAACGGGTCTAGGATGCTGCCTGTGCGCTCGCCAAGCGGGAAAGGCAAAAGCGGTTGCCCATCGTCCCGACTTCCCAGGCTCTCATCTGAATAAACGCTCCGTGCTGTAAATTCCTGATTGACTGCTAGATCACTGCTGCTGGTGGCGGACCACGCCTCTGGTGACAGACCTTGAAAGTCACTATGCGTTGACAATGGCCCAATTGCTGGGCCTTGCTTTTGCATATACTCAGCAGTTAGGGAGGCGAAGGGTCCTGGGTCTTCGCCGCATTCTTTGCCACCATAGATCCCCGTGAAGATGTTCGAGTATCCCTGGTCCATATCACTGACAACGAATTCCCAGTCTGCAAGTGACATGCTCCCTGTCGGCGGATCTGTTGGGACGGAGCAAGAGATCGCTTGACCATTGTCATAATTCACAGAATTACGATGATAAATATTTTTGCCAATTGAGGGATGTTGTTGAGAATTGTCAGGAGGGAGACTCGCCCAGCTAGGCGATCGCATCTGACGCTCAATCAAACCGGGGCTCGAGCCGGAAACAGTGTTCCTGCGTGAAAGGGACTCGCTTTTGCGTTGCTGGTTTGAGCTCATGCTTCCCATCAAACGTGCTTTCCAAGCTTCAATCTGTCTCTTCGGAGATTTCATGGGTTTCTGTAAAGGTGGGCTCATCTCCTGAGGTTTCGTGACTGGCGTGCGTTTACTATCGAGAGAGACTAGAGCACTAGCCAAAACACTGAATTCCACGGCAGCTTCAGAAGACTCTAACTCTAGCTGCTCAATGACCGCAGCAAGCACCCTTTGGCTTTCTTTGACAAGCTTGCTATCCCGCTTCAGGCCGATGCTTTGCCAGAGAAGCCCAAGGCCTGAAGCAGAGACCAGCTCTCTTCTATTGATAGCAATGGAGAGACAAAGGCGTCTTTCATCGAGCAGCTGAAGGATTTGAATGATGTGTTTACTAGAATCGGCAATGGCAAGGGCCGACGAGGTGCGAGTCTGTTCATCGCCGAAGCAGATGACAGGGCGGTAGACGAGAGAACGAATGAAATAGTAAACCAACGACTTGAGACAATGGGTTAGTAACAATTCGTATGGGAAGATTGTTAATCGTGCACTTACCAAAAGTGGCGATCGGCTGCTGATGACGTTGGTGCTGGGTTTATCTTGAGAGAACTCGAGACGCAGGTGGGCGGGCAAGCTCTTGACCCATCCCTCTAAATTTTCTGCAACAGAACGCACCTTGGACAGCGGAATCTCATAACCGCCATCTGAGGGGTAAATATCTTCGATTGTGTTGTTCATGATCCTGGCCGCACCAAACAAAGCAAGTGCACTGGAAATGCGAGTAGATTCGCCGGGCAGCGTAGGAAGAAATCCGGTTGCCGTCACGTTCTCATCATCGATGTCTTCGGGGTACTCGGTACGGATATCCTGTTCCCGAAGAACAACTGGTAGACCGGTAAGGACGGCGCAGAACCTGGAAGCATGTTAGTGAGGATAATTGCAAAAGAACGAAAAAAAGTGGACGTACCGATCCAAAACATATTGACACCAGAAAACCTTCTTCCTAGTTTCTGCCAAAAGAGGGTTTGAAGAGAAAACTTTCTGGCTTTGGTGTAGTCTTAGCTGGTGGCAAAGACCAGTGGCAAGGCCTCTATATCGCAAAAGACTGGGGTAGTCGCCTTTTGTCAAACAGTACATCTGGGCCAGCACATGACACTGCAATGTCTGAATGGAAGCATCGCATGACAATGACTCCAGAATGGGTGACCAATTCTCCTCGAATAAGGTAGGATCCTGGTTTGTCCTTGACTATTACAGAATTAGTTTAGGATCACCAAGTGATAACAATTTGTGTTGAGACTTACAGTTGCTGAAAGTGCTGCGACGGAGAATATCAAATTCAGCTGGGCGACATCGTGCTTGTTTCCAGCGAACGATTCTGAGTTGGAAAGGTATTGCTCATACGCCTTGAGTATGGTAGGTCGGTGAACAACGGGGTAGAGCGGGGCCCATTCTTGGAAGAATATATTGATAAGTTGGTCAGATACGAGTCGAGGTGCTGTCTTTAGGGCTTGATCCAGGCGAGAGGGCGAGATAGGGGTGGGAGAAGCAGTCAACGCCTTGGTCGAAATTGTTGGCGCTAGCCGGCCTTGATCAGCAAGCTTGGTTGTGAAAACATCTAAGCTTATTATCAGTACTGAATCATGCAAGTATATCCAGTAGTTAAGACATCACGCATCCAGGGCACTGAAGGGCACTATACCAGCGAAGCCTCGTGTGGTCGACACCCCAGAACTATCAAACTCATCTGTAACGCTCGAAGGCACCGGTTGAGGAACATTGATGATAGCCTGGTTAGAAGCAGGAACGGTAGGCTTAGACGGCTGCGGCGGCGAACGAGCAGACGGAGCTGTCTTTTGCTGTGACGGCGTTGAAAAAGAATGTATCCGCGAGAGCACGTCGATTTTCTCGTCCTTTTCATCCAACAAATTCTTCAAGTCCCTTACTTCAGACTCTAAACTCCGAACACGTTCCTCCAATGACTCTGTGTATCCCCGTGGGAACGCTCGTCGACTGAGTTTATCGCTGGTCTTGCACTCAAACCCGACATTGGCGCATTGAGAGCAGCACGGGCGAACTCCGTCGCAACGGATCTTTTTGCTTCGACATCGGTCGCAGGCTTGGGCAATACGACTCTGTGTGCTATTGCCGACCTTGATCACTTTCATGGGAAGGATTCCAGGCATATTGGCAGGGTGTTGGGGCGCCGAGCGCCGATCTAGGCGAGATCGCGATGTGTTGAGATGACAGGGGATTTCCAATCCAAATTCGAAAGATAATGCCCTGAAGGTTTGATTGACAAAACAGAAGATGCGTATACAGCAGCCGATAAGGGGTTAAAGAAAGGACAGTGGTGTACTATCGTAGCGGGGAGAGTGGAGAGGGGAGAATTGACGATGCTGAGGGAGAACGACGAGGAAGTCCGGGAGGAGAAGCCATGAAGAACGGAGCGATCGGCCCCGTATCAAGTAATACGCGACGGTGCGGGTGACGGCGGGGGGATTGCCATGTGGAGGCGGAATTCGACAATTAAGCCAATCACAAATCAGGTTTTACACCAGTTTCGTATGCTCACCTGGACAGGCGACTTCTGACGCGGTATTCTTCGTTACTAGCGCTTCATTAGGTCTGTCCATCATTACAGCCCTCAAATCAATAACTACCAGGAGGATGTGATCATCTCTCGAGACTTTCAGAATGAAATCAGCCAACGCTCAGCGCAGAACGAGTGATGGAGGATCAAGTTGACTAGTAGGCTATACTACTAGTACAGAGTGGCGACTCCGGGCGAGGGCTCCCCAAACCCAAAGGGAAAGGCATCCATGGTTCACAATCGATCGTGGGGAGGAAAGCGGCTGGTACAGGATCTGGAAGTGCCGACAACGGCGGCGTATCTATGGACAGGAGCGGTGGTTTCGTCTTCCTTGCTGTTTGCTCGCCAACTTGAGTGTCTTCTAGTTTTTACTAGTCTATTACTGCATTGGGGATATCATCTCACTGTCGTCGAGTGCCGGCTTGGCCCTCGCCGTCATCACCAGATGGCCAACGAAAAGTTGTTATCTATCCTCATTCTCAATTAAACTGCGAAGCTCAGTTATCAACGGAAACAGGGTAGGCAAAACATATAGAGAGGAGATTTTAAGATCTGCGGCGAGCTCCTCCATCTCGATGGCCCTTAGAGCGTGCAAACAGAATTTGTCAATATTCAGCCGAATTAAACGCAGGCTAATATACCCAACAAGGTTGTCCGCGTATGAAACAACTGGGACAGAAAAAAGTAAATTTGGACTTCCTTTCCCCCGAGAATCTTGGCCGGCTCCTCGTATCTTCTGTCATTTCTCTCATGTTCATACAAAAGTTGAACCGATGTTGGCCTTGCAAGCTGCCTCCGGCCTTCCCCGGCCGTTCACGAGAACACTGGAGTAAAAGCGCGGGGTTTCTTGGAGCGCGCCTGCGTGGCCCGATCGAAACCTGAATTTGGGGTGTGGGCCCAGATCCAGTTGGGTCAAGTATCAGGGCGCCACAAAAGTCAGGCCATGTCACTGTTAGGTGCGGCGAGAGATTTCCTTGAAGACGAGTGAATCACTCGTGGCTCTACGGAGTAGGAGCATTCCTTGATGGATTACTTCCATGCCGCTGCCTGAAAGACCGAGTCTTGGCCGAAAAATCGCAGAAAGTGGAGGCTGGTCTCCCAGACTCTCGGGGATAATGGAGTCGCTCAATATTGGTTGAACCAACCGCAGAAGATCAATCGATCATTCTGCTGATCATCGAGAAGGCGTATCTCTTCAACCCTGGAAAGATCTCTCGTGTAGGGTGCTCCACAACCTTGCACCAGGGGAAGATTCGGCTTCCGAATCCGAGCGTCTCCCGCATCAAGGTTGCTTGCCTGGTCCTGCGGCTCATAAGAGGACTCAAGATCCCTGGTTCTGGCTCTTCACGTACTTACCCTCTGCTGTAGTCAATCGCCCATTGCATAATACTACTACCGTGAATCTTACGCTCCGCCGGGCAAATCATTACCAGGTTGAAATTCTTTTCTGTGTCTCTCGTACACTGTACCATGAAAATCATCAAGTCCACGCAATTAATAGCAAGCGAAGATCGCTCACGTCATAATTCGCTATGTGGGAGGTCCCTCGTCTATGGGCCTAGGCCTAATGTTGCCTTCAACTTCATGATGCTCCGTAGACCGACGTATAGTAGACTAGAACTTTCATGAAAAGTCATCTTCAACTTCTGTAGACTGTTGTTGAGCAAGATATTTGCAGACTGTTTCGCTCGTCATTAAATCATCTCTCTGCAGACAGGGCGGCTGGGGGTCAGCATTTGGTACACAGTGTAAGTTTAGAAGGATTATGAAGGACGCACCTGCTTTTCTAGGTCCTTGATCGCTATCCTGAGTAATTCTCCTTCCAATTTCCGCAATTTTGTGACCGTGTTGAACACTTCTGGTCGGAACAGAGCACGCATATCGTCGCTATCGTTGATGTCCGAAACCATTCTTTCAGTTGTCTTTAGAATAAAGAATTGGGTTTCTAATCGTTCGAGTATAAGAACCGTTGCACGAAGTTGGAATATGTCCCACGATGGGTCTGCGGCTAGAAGGTCTCGGAGGTGCTGAGGTGTTTCCACGTCTTTCCCCTTCCATGTAACCTTCAATTGCTTCGAGCCATCATTGGCTTGCAATACTGCAAAGTCAAGTCCATCTTCTTCGTTGATACAGGCCCACCAAACAATCGGACTCTCCCAGTGCGTTTGAATCTCGCCGGACGAGATAGGGTTTGCGGAAACCCGGACACCTGGAATTTCTCTGCAAAACGCCATCTTCGCCATTCCCAAGGGATCATCATCTGGTATATCTAAATCCAGTTGAATTTGCCTTGTACTGCTATTCTCTGCATCAAGAAAGCCATATGAGAAGACCATCTCAGGCGCTGATTTCTCTTGGCCGTATCTTGGTCCCATTGGTTAGTTTCAGTGCCAAATAATTGAACTGAATATGAAGACTTACGAGATGGTGACTTCCTCGTCCGAGTGCAGTTGCTTACCAAGACGTAGCTGGAGTATCGCATCCCCCTCTTCATCCTTCCCATAAAAGGCATTTACAGCAGAGTCAGACGCATGGTTCGCCATATCGATACATGGAACCATAGCATGCCCATACCCAGGTAAATCCACCATGCGGGACCGGAATGCTGCATCAAGATATTTCCAATCTTCGATTGTGACGACATTAGTAGCCTCGTCCCACCACAGATCCTGGCACCATGCTATTTCGTCGGTGGCCTGGCGAACATGTTCGAACTCCTTTTCCAGGGCAGCTATTTTTGCTTCATAGGCCAATCTCAAGGACGTCCCACGGAGCAGTTCAAGTTCCTCAATCGTCCAGAATGTTGGGAGTGGTATGAACGGAGGGAGAAACTTGACATACTCTGTCCAAGCATTGGGTAAGCCAATCTTCTGCTTCTCTTCTGCCATGTCCGGAGACGAATGTGATATTTGGATGAGCAAGAATATTAGAATAGCGCCTCTAGCTGTCTGCATATATTAGCTATATTCCTTCATGAGTCATCACTTAAAGATAGACGTATAGAGCACTTTTGTTTATACGCATATCAACACTATGCTTACCTTCCCAAAATCTCCAACAGCTTCCAAGACCTCCCCCAGGTGCCGATCATATTTAGCGCGCTCTTGGACCATCTCGAGCGACAGGACCATATCAGAAGGCACCTTGATGAGGACATCTTCTTCTGGTGATTCATTATCCACCGACTGTTTCTGTTGTGTGGCGATTATCGCGCCACCTTTGTCTGTCCCATCTTCTGCTCGCAGCTTTCCGAAAGTAACCCCTCGGAGGGACACGCCATAAAGTCTGGCGAAAGGGTTCAGAGTTTCTATAGGAATGTGTTCGCGCTTCATGATATCAAATACAGCTTCCTAAAGCTTCAAGGTCATTCGAGCCAATAAAAATGTTGGGTTCGTTACTCTTAGGTTACTCACCTCCGAGTCTCATCTCATCCATGATGAAGTTGACCTCGGCGGGGAAGCAAAGGAGCTAGATTCCTTATCGATAAGGTGCTCAACCCTAAGCCCTATATCCGTCCCCGTTCAAGGAGACGTAGAAGAGGCATCATGGCGACGTCATGCGCCATCAATCAAATGAGTTTAGAGTAAGTTCGTAAGGAAGTCGATAAAAGCCATGATTTGCCAGTGAATTTGAGGTACAACAATTTGTTTGCTTTTCCCGGAGACCAACTATTTACCCTTCCAAAATGCTTCGCAACCTATCTTCAGCTTCAAAAGTCTATGGACTTCTTGCGTCGCGGCTTCTTACTTCATCAATAAGCCCAGTGGATATTCTCCGTCCTACTTCTGGCCTCCAGACCCGTCTTAACAGCAGCATAACGAAAGACTGGAAGGGCTCGTCGGGAGAGAAGCACGCAACTCACAGAATCCAGAAGGAAAAAGATGCTACAGATCCTCAAACAATAGGTTCAGGTCGGTCTATGAAGGATAGGGAGGAGAACTATGGCATGGGGAACAGCGCAAAGTCTGACGCTGCGACCGAAAGGGGAGGGAGAAAGAATGAGCAAAAGGCCAAGCAGGACCATCCGAAGGCGCCTGAGCCTGTTATTGGGATGAATGATGAGAGAGCTCGGGTGAGTTTAGCATTACCCAGACCGATGTATTCTCGAGTACCGCTAACTCAAGACATTTGTAGAAGGGAGTTTGAATGCGATATGGCAAACCCGCCATTGAAGGCGGCTGCCCAATAGCTTGCCGAGTTCATGTGTATTTTGTCTGCTCTAGAGCGTAACGTGTATAATGAAAAGTATATTCAACATATGACACACGATTGTTTCTATCAATAATGGTAGATACTGTCGAAAACAGCGCCTCCACCTCTAAGTATCAATGCATCATCATTTATCCTTACATGAGCCGTGCGCAGTCAAGATCTTATCGCCCAGGTTTAAATGAAAGTACCTGGGATGGTATGTTAGCCCTAAAATCGAATATTAATAGGATAAGAAACTTACATCGTGTTTCCCCACTCCAACAACCTCATCTTCTGACACTCGGACGCCTCCAACACCCTCGATATATGATATGGGTATGTCACCCATGACTTTGCGGGCAACATCGCCCACTGTGCTGTTCCTAATGCGGGTGTTAAGGAATGTCTTGGAGATCATAGTCCAGGTTGACTCACTTTTTGACAAGGACACAATCCCGGAATGCTGCAGTCCCAGCCCCGGCTGCGAATGTGTGCAAGTTCTTGACAGGGAAGACTGGCACAAGTCCCAGAATTTCAGCAGCCCGAGAGAGACATTGGACAACGCCTGTAGAGCCGAATCGATAAAGTACCATATCTTTCAGGTTCTCGACGCGACTAAGCCAACGTTAGCAATGTTTACTGACGTCTCAACGACAAATCCTACTTCTGCAGCTTCTCATCCATTTCCTTGAGTCCACCCCCGTCCGGATCGCCATCGGCGATAAGGTCCTCTCTCGTATCTACAAACTCGCTTCCCTCTGTATATTTGATATAGCCTTGCTTGGCAAGCCTTCGGAGGAAGACCTCGGATATAGCGGAACAAAGGACAATGGATTGTGGGTCCTGCATTTTTGCGATCTTGCTAATATTCTGCAGCGCCTAAGTCAGTACTAACAAGACAATCAAAAGAAGTCACTGACCTTATCCGCATCAGGATGGTCGATCTTATTGAGAGCGAAGACTGTGGGGAATTTTTCATCAATAAAAGATTGAACCACTTTCTCTATCGTCTCATCCGACCACTCTTCAAGTGGCTCCTTAAGGCCAATCCTGTCTAGACACCGCGCAACGGTTGACGGTGTACTTCCGTATCCCGAGAACTGTGTTTGCAGAGTTTCCACGGCAGTTGCCTCTAGCTCAGGACGTCAGTCTTAATCGAAATAGAAGTCCATGGGCTGCGCACTAACTTATCGCCATATGTCTCCGTTTGACGGACCCCCTAGTCAATGTCAGCTTGATTGACTTTGTATATGTGGATGAGCCAGCGTATACCATTTTTGCATCAGATTCCCTTGCACCCACCGCACAATTTCGGACCTCAACCATTCGATGTCTTGAGAAGGATCATAACCCCTCGTAGCTTTCCCTGAAATTTTCCATGTTGTCAATAACTCCGCGCCGCGTAAGAGAACCTGGGTCGTGAGGGTTCGAGAGACGGACCTTCTGCATCCGTGGTACCACTGACATCGACCACGTGAATTAAAGCGTCAGCTTGACGAAGGTCATCCAAGAACTTGTTTCCCAAGCCGCGCCCTTGATGCGCTCCCGGGACTAGACCTGCCACATCTAAAAGTTCAATAGGGACGGAACGTTTCCCATTGATACAGCCGCCATAGTTAGGCTTGCATTTATCTGAAACTCCAAATCGCTGGCAGGCGCATTCTATTTGGAGATATCCGATTGCTCGCTGGGGGTCGATGGTTGTGAATCTGTGCTTCAAGTATCAAATCTGATCTGAAAATAGTATGTGTATCATCATGCCATCCCCGCCGAATGCGCCGGAGATCGGGAGAGGGACGGATATGTTGGGAGCGGCTTACGGGAAGTTTCCTAGATAGAAAGCCTCTATCAGTACACGAAATCACAGAAACAATCAGGGAGCAATAGCATACCGACTTTGGAAGAAGCGTCGGTCAAACTATTCAATGTAGTTGATTTTCCGCTGGATGGCTGTCGTACCCAAATGGATCAGCGGGGCGTCCTCGGGGAACAAGAGGCAAACAGACCTTCCCAACCAGCCCAATCAACGGATCTCTGGGCATTCTGCAGATATGAAGGATAGAAAGGTATATCGAACATAAAATGATCCAATAGATTCAGGCGGCCAGCCAATTAAGTTGCACTAAGAAAAACGATAATTTATGTGCTGCGGGGAGCAAGTCATTTCTGCCGCCGAAGAGAAAGGCGGTGTAATGATTGCAGTATATGCATCCATCTTCTCCGCTCTTCTAAGTATTCTGCTTCATGCACCAACGTCCAGCGATTTAGGAAAAGGAAAAGGAAACTTTCCGTGTCCAAATACTCTTGTGAGCATTTAACCACTACCGAAGGGCTCAATTTCTCTCTTGAAATACTGTGCCTTGCTACTATTCTGTATTCACCTAAAAATGGCTAAATATCGCTTCCAGCTCATGGTAAGTTGAAATGTTGGCTTGGTAAAGCCCAACCAAAATCAGGGACAGTCCACAATAACCGAAGAGCGGATTTAGAAATAACCCACAAATCCTTTTTCATTCAAGGCCTTTGTTAATAATGGATTACCTACAAACGCTTGAGTTGTCTTTCCCGGCCTAGCACCGCTTCATGACGTATCATCCCAGGGACATGGAAACCATGACCCTGAAGCAGATCTCCAAGGTAGCAATTCTGACTTGCAAACCCCATCTTCAAGATGCAGACGGTTCCTCCAAATCCGAGAAATTTACGTACCCTCAAGGCTGGTCCACCGCCGCCTTGTCCACGACATGGATCTGAAGCACATGGTAACGTCATAATGATTAACGTCATTCGAGCCAATGTCGAACATACATAGACATATAAGACTGAGTTGACAGCTGATTTGTCCCGAAACTCCCAAGACATATCAATCAATAATCTCTACTGAATTCACTCGACTTTGTCCTACCCGAACCACTATCCCCTCTATCAAAAGCACTTCAAGTACCTACTTCAAAATGTCCGAGAGCACCTTCCACACCACCGCCCAAGACCTGCGCAAGCCTGAGTCTCATGCCTCCCACGCTCACGGTGGCAACACTTCCAAGGACTCCAATATCTCCGCAATGAAGGTATGGCTGGTTCATTGATTCTCTTGAGATCAAGGAAAACCAAGCTAACGTGCGATGCAGTCCATCATTGACCAGAACACAGACAAGAAGTCACAAATCGACAACGCTAAGGCCAACCTGCCCCTGCCAGACCAGCCTCCTGTCGCCAGCGACTGGAACTCTGCCGACCAGAGAGCTGTCAACGTCGGCTCCGGTGGTCTGGAAGCTCCTATCTCGGGCGATTCCGATTCAGCCCTAAGGGGCCCAGCCACAGCCTCAAGCAGTGCTCGTGAAATTGGGGAGGAGACGCACAGGAACACACAGCCAACAGGAGATGTTGGCCGCCAGGCATAGGGTAATTTTGGACCTGCCCAAGGATGCTCTTGCCTGGTAATTTACTTTCTGTTCTAAGCATGTACCATAGCAATGTGATCTTACGACCAATTTGAAACCATAATCCTCGGTTCCAATCAGGTTCAATTATCTTTTTAATAGCGCTTTAAAAGCAAAATGATATAATATTAGTTTGTTTTTAATCTGGCACCTTCCCCAGGACATATTTCATACTTGGGGTTTCAATGCTTCGATATTCTTCGTGGATGCGTTCCTGAATCTCCTTTGATTGCTACGTATACTAACGTGTAGACGATACAAGCTGAGCTAAAAAGGAGGCCCATGTGGGTGTATTACTCGACTCACTCCGACTCAAGCTTACAATCGCACGAGTACTCCGTATGGGTCTGCTTATCTGAAAGTTTGGGGGCTGGTGAGATGTCCTGTCAGAAGATTGGAATGTGACGTCAAGTATCCCATTCTAGCCCCAGCATTGCATCAAGAGCCCACTGTTCAGCATCCATCCATACCCACAAGCCCTCTGGTGGTCGTTCTGGCCTGCTCGCGTCACTCACAGCGTCTCGAATGCTCTACTCTGCTCATCGTTCGAGGATTGAGCCCTAGTGCCCCCGTCAGAATGACATCACACGACCATACAGATGAAGCGAGCAATGCTATATAGCTGTCTCAATTGCAATCATAGGCCCTAGGAGTACCATAGTCTTGAAACTAATCTCTTCACCATCGGTTGTAATCGAATATCCATCATATATATCAAAAGCACATATCCTACCAAACATAATCAACCACATACTTCACAATGGACCTCCAAGGAAAACCCATTCCCTCCGGCCAGCGCGGCGTCAAGGTACCTACTACTTCCCAATCCAGTGTCTCGGGAATATCCACAGTGCCCCTAACACAGTTCCATGATAGGTGACCACAGACCCAGCCTCTGAGCAACCAACTCGCGAACCCTCCGGCCCTGTCGTGGGCGACTCCCTGGCCGCCGAGTCCACCCAGCGCGGTGGCTCTTACGCTGAAAACCGCGGCGCCAACCCCCTAGGAGTCATCGGAAAGAACACCACCACAAACACCACAGACACATCCGCCGCAAGGAAGATCTCCTCGGCCGCCAACGCTCGCGACCGCGATGACCCCTCTGCGAAGGAACGATACCCTGAGGCCCTCGGCGGCCAAGGAGAGTACCCCGGCACACATGTTCCAGAGACTGGATACGTCGGCGGATCAACGGCAGCAAAGAAGGACTTGGGAATCGGTGAGAAGGAGTACCAAGCTTCAGAGAAGCTGTCTCAGTTTTCCAACAAGCCCTCTCAATCCAAGCAGCAGTCCACCGGTGCCGGCGCCAGGGCTAGCGGCAGCGGATACCAGACCCGAAGCGCGACTGCTGCGCAGCAGAAACAGCAGCAATACGCTACTGCCGCTGCTGGCCAGGGCAGCAGAAATCAGGATGACTTCCCGAGTGACCCTAAGTACAACGCTAGCTTCAACTCTGAGATCGGTTCCGAGGATGACCCTGGTCGTCTTGCTGAGCAAAAGTTCCAGCGCCGGGAGGCTGAGACCGTTGCCGGTGCTGCGGCGCCCGCTCAGAAGAAGGGTGCCGGCGACCGCACTTGGTATGAGCCGTTGAGCAGTGACCAGCGGGTTTAATATGATGGCAAATTGTCCTTGATGAATGATGGTATGTATATTAGGAATGATATCAATCATAACAAAAAGATTGAGTAAAATTTTCAATTCGATGGTTCCTGTTCGCTTGGATTGTAGTCAAGCAATTTATCAAGGTTGGTTCTCCGGAAGGTTTTAGGGCAACGTGTGTTTTACGGCACTACAGCTCCCTACTAGAAGGCTCAATCAGCATTATGCCGTCCTGTATTTGATACTTCCCGCATTTTCGTACACCGATTCAAGAACGCCGAATTTTGCAACAGACAATCATAAAACGATCAACCCAGATGAAAACGTCCGAAGACCAGACCCCAAAGACATTCGCTGTCCTGCCAAACAAAGCGGAACTATACAGTTGTGGTAAACGGCAAGACGCGTAAAAAGCCGTATAATTAAAATAGCAAAGGAGATATGAAAAAATGGCCGATGTTCGACGTCTTGCTGACCCTTTATAGGTTGGCCTGGGCGAGCTCTTTTTGAGCGAGTTTGGCCAGGTCCTCGAACACCTTGCTGAAATCCTCATCATCGTCATCGGTCTTCTTCTTGCCCTTTGCGGCGGACTTGGGGACGACCATTGTGACACTCGTAGGGCGCTTCGTCGCAGCGGCATTACCGAGCTCTGCTCGGGATGTGACAAAGATATAGGGAATTCCATGGTCCTCACAGAGAACGGGAATGTGGGAGATGACATCCATTGGCGAGATATCTGCAGCAAGAACGACAACTCCGCTAGGAATTGAGACGGTCTCGTTCGGTGCGGGGATGGGCGACTTCCTGAGAGCCTTGACGACTTCTTTAACACCACGCTTGAGGCATTTGTTGACAGCAGCTGTTTTGAAAAGTATATTAGCGCATTCAAAGTGGTTTTAAATGTAGGGTTATATAGAGCCAAAAAGGAATATTTAGGAGGGGTGTAGTGTTGAGAGGAAACAGCAATGCAATGTAAGTGAAATGAGATGCAATGTAAGTGAAATGAGATGCAATGTAAGTGAAATGAGGGAATTCTGGATTCTATCAGGGAACAAGTAGAAGAGCTTACCCTTCTTCACACTCTTCAGGGCCTTCTTGGCCGACTTATCTTCAAGCAGCGGTTTGGCGAAAGGAACGAGGGCTCCGACGGGGCGGTCGACAACTGCATCCTCATCGGTCTTGACGACACCATTAACGGGTGTGTTGGCGGAGATCTCTTGTTCAATCCCCTTCAGGACAGCGTCGGACAAAACAGTCTTATCCTTCTTCTCCTTCTTATCCTTCTTGCTCTTGTGAACGCCGTCCTTCTCGGAGCGCTTCTCCTTCTTCTCGTGCTTCTCTCTCTTCTCAGACTTGTCCTTGGCCATTTTTATTATTTCGGGCGCCCTGTAGCTCGAATCGCAAAGTTGAAGAAGTATGTGGAGTCGGCGCAAAAAGTGTGGTCGTTGGGAAGAAGAACCACCACTTGACAAAATTCGAAATTATTTCAAAATTTTGGCACTAGTCCTGTTCGGTTGAGGTAGCTCTGCAGTGCGGGCGGTGATGTAGATGACTCAGCACGTGCCCAATCGGGAGCCTTCAACCAAAAACAATGAACTTGCTCAACTCATTCATGCAATGCTTCGTCTTTGACGGTTGTTCTGAAGTTGATACTATTACCTGAAGGGATGGGTGAGCTTAAACTGCCGGCGTTACGCGAATTTTTATGATCACACCAGCAATTGAGAACCTTGGTGGTCCGATAGCTTTTGATCACGAGCTGTTCGTTACATCTCCAATGTCAACATGGCAGAAGACCGGGTCGCAAGGGATACCAGCTAACTTGCTTCAGATGGATTTCAGCGGGAGCCCAAACCCTTCCTTGGGCTCTCCAATAAGAGACACCTCGCCCTTGTCCATTCCCCCAGCTCCAAGCGTTTTGCGACAATCCACCCATTCCTCCGCTCCTCCGAAACTCGGTGGGTTGACATCACGGTCTCAGTCGCGCAGTATCCGATATTAATTAGCTCTTAGACCCGGAAAAGGACGAACTCCGCGTGCAGTTGAATACTCTGAGATATGAGCTGGAGAACTTCAAGCAGGAGCGCGAGTTGATGCTTTTGCGCCATGAGAAAGAACTTCGCGACCTCCAGCTTAAAGCGGACGCCGATTTTAGAAAGGCACAAGTAAGTCGACTTTTCCAACTTACAATAATTCATAGAGACATCTAACAGTTCCTGTAGGCAGCCGAATCATCCAGCAACCGTGCCACTCACAAAAGCGAAACGCTCGGAAGAGAACTAAAGGAAGCACAGGATAATGCACTCAACGAAAAAGTTGATCTCGAACGAAAAGTACGCAGTCTTCAGGACCAGAATCAGGGATTAAGGGAAGAAATAGAGGACAATAAAGCACAGTCCCTGGACCAAGAAAGGCAGTACAAATACCAGGTCAATGAGCTTGAAACGATCCGCTCGTCCCTCCAGAAAACACTGGAGGAGCTACATAAAGATCTCGAAAATGCAAGGAACGATGCGCAGGCGGTACAAGATAAGTTACGTGAGCGCGAGTCGAACGTCGCCAACTTGGAGACGGAAAATATTCGACTAAAGGCCGAGGGAAATGATGCTGAAACTCTAGTTGTTCTCAAAAGAGAGCTTTCGGATCAAGTCAACCACATTAGAGGCCTGGAAACAACAAACAGGGAACAGGGTGCAGAACTACGGCATCTGCGAAAGGTGCAGCGCAACGTGGAGGTGGTCGAGGAGCAAAAGAAGTCATTAGAGAATCAACTGCAGCTTATGAAGGGGGTCGAGGCGGAGTTAGGGACTCTCCAGATCCAGAAGCAAGTGCTGGAAGATGAGCGACGATCATGGGCCAGCCTATTACAGGACAACGACCAGCCGCCGGAGTACGATTCCCCGGAAGCGGTGGTAAAGGCCCTATTGAAGGAGCAGATCGAAAAGGTCAGCGCCCTAGACAGACTCGGAAGTGTCGAAGCCCAATTCCTAGAAAAAGACGAGGTAATCAAAGGTCTGGAAACTGAACGCTCCAACTTGCGACAAGAGGTTGAGAAGCTTCGTACCGCCACAACAACACCCGGAGGGCCGATGGCGGCAGAAAGTCGTGCCAAAGCTCGACTTGAACGGCAACGAGCACTCGCGGTGAAGGAAGTGGAGTATCTCCGCGCTCAGCTGAAGACGTTCGACACTGAGGAGGAGACCATGAACGCAGAACAGGGCCAGTTTGATGCGCAAAAGGCTGAACAAATCGCCAACCTTGAAAAGATGATCGATGAATACCGACAGGAACTTGCAAAGGCTCATGAAGAATTGTCCAAACGTGAAACTGCCCCAAGTGATAGTTCAGAACCCAGAGGCGTCAAAAGACCTCTCTCGCCTGCTGAAAGCGATGCAGAGAGCGAGCGGCTCTCCGTGTTGACGAGAAAGAATAGGACATTGCAGGAATCTCTGTCCAAATCCGAACAGGCGCTGAAGCTCCAACGAAAGGAATTAGAAGCTACTAAATCCCAGCTCAAATCCCTCAAAGCCAAATCACGAACTCGCATCCTCGAGCTCCGAGATAATCCTACCGCACAGGCAGAAGCCATCAAGCTTTCCACGCTCACTACCCTCAAGGCTGAAAACAAGGATCTACTGGCCCAGCTCCATGGAAATCACAGCGATGTCAAATTCGTCCCCGTCAGCGCTCTGGAAAGCATAAAGCTCGAAATCAAAGACATGGAGCACGTAGTCGCAGACAAGGAGAAGCGCATGCGCCGGCTCAAGGAGATCTGGACCGCCAAATCATCCGAGTTCCGCGAAGCAGTCGCCTCACTACTAGGCTACAAACTCGATTTCCTGCCTAACGGCCGAGTTCGAGTGACGTCCATGTTCCACCTCTCTCCCGCTTACAGGCATGGTGATAGCGAGGCCGGGTCAGATTCCCGGGGTGCAGGAAGCATGGGTAATGGGGACGAGAACTCAATCATCTTCGATGGCGAGAACGGTACGATGAAGATTTCTAGCGGACCGAATAGTCTCTTTGCGATGGAGATCAAACATCTTATTAAATTCTGGGTCGAGGAGAGGAAAGACATTCCTTGTTTTTTGGCGGCCATGACGTTGGATTTCTATGATAAGACGACGAGGGCTGCACGGATCTAAATTTCTTCTCTATTCAGCGTCGTGTTCTGATTTTTATGCTCGTTACTATCATGTATATACTTGTTTATTTAGGTCAGGTCGTCTTCGATATTTGAAATGATATCCCGGCAGTGTTTTGTTTTCGAGTCCTGGCTCCAGCATATGGGGGAGAAGCAATTCTCAAAACTAATTTCCCTTCGATACAACACCAGGTCAAATATGTGTAGTTTTAACATTATGGTTAAAAGGCACCAAGCAAAATGTAACTGTGCCCCGTCCTTGGAAAAGTTCCTGCAGTCCCCGAGTACATATCGATAACTCTGGATATAATGCGTAGAGCAGCGAAGAACAAATTATTTACAGGCCATTATTCCACCATACTCGTTGTGCTTGCCAACGTGGCGGTCCGGTTATTATGTCAGTTCAAGTGGGAAATAGGGAAAGCAAATAAAAGAATGCTATGTGACATAGATATCGACACATGGAAGGGAGGAAAGCAGCATCGGGTACTATATGGGACTGTAGCAGACGAATGGATAGGCAGAAGGAAAGGGGGACAGAGGAAAGCAAATGAAAAGGGTAGGTATGGGAGGGAGAATATGTTCGTACAAGACTGGAGCGATAGTATGTACTGTTGAGAAACTGCAATGAGTCCATGCGCCAATTGGTATTTTCATGCGGCATTGGAGTAATTGGCGCAAGAGCCAAAGTTTTTTAAGGCCGTTGCGATAGGTCTTGATAGGGGTCGTTAATGACAGGTAGTCAAATGTACTGGAAATACACCTGAGAAAATGTGATTTTAGGAAGATGTGTACTTTCCAGTAGACAACTTGCGTATCGTTGGAACGTCCTTCCAATGGCTTGGGCCCGTCTCATCGGCGAAAGGATCGGATCCGGTTGAAACAGCCTCTCCCTGTCGAGAAGAAGCACTTATTCCGAGCCGTGATCCAGCATCTGGAGTGCGAACCTCGAATTTTGCTTCGACCTTGCCTTTTTGTGGCCAGCTATTGGCTGTTGAAAAGCGAACAAGTAGTTTTCCGTCTGACCCGCTGTTCACCTCGAACTCGGGAATTTTCCAGATGACTGCTGATTGCTTGCGCCGAAAAACTGCTCCCGTGTTGGGATACATAACAGCGCTAGTCGCATGAGCTACCTCTCGGTCTTCCTGAGGAGAAGTGTCCAGGTAAACAGTGAGAACCAAATTTGTCAAGGTGATTGAATCTTTCGATGTGGACGATGCGAAGGACGGGTTCAACGAATAAAAGACAATTACGCTAGCTTGGAACTCTTCAATATTCCAGGCAGGCTTGAAGATGACAGGGCAGAAAGCCGATGTATCTTCCGGGTTGATGTGGACCTGGTATTTGAAAGCGACAGTCGGCGCAGGCCGGATGATATTCGAAACGACAATGTCGTATTCACCCGTTTTCTCCTCAGACTGGTCATGATCCTTTACCTCGCGAGTAAATTGTGGGTTTGCGGCCACTTTTTCCAGGACCTGGAAATTATTAAGACGCACTCGCACCCGCTCCCCGGAGGCCTCGGACGTTCCATTGAATGCTAGCGCAAGCTCACCGACGACAAATGATTTCGTGACGGCACCTTCTGAAAACAAAGCGTTGACCGTCTCTATTATAGATGCGTTGAGCCCCGGTTCGTGTAATTCCGGGTGCGCCACAGGGCCTGAGATGCTATGTAGAGTGTGTGATGAACGAATTGAAGTCGTGTCTGACAGCGTGTGGTCTTCGGTGGCGTTGCTTGGAGAAGCTGCATGTTTCGAGGGCGAGGTTGGAGAAGCAGGCTCCGAGCTGTTCTGAGCCAAAGCTAGACCAGGAACAGTATTACCCTGCGTAGGTGTGGTGGGGATGAATACGGTATTGCGGACATCGCGTCGGCCACGAATAGTACCTGCGTTTCGCCTAATACCGCTCTGCTGAGCTTGCTATAGGATGATTTAGTTAAACAGCCAGACTCTGGTCTCGCTTACACTTACTAGTCTTAATTGATTGGCCATATCGTCCAGTGCCTGCTTGGCCTGGTTTTCATCCTCTGGGATCGGCTGGTCTCGGATTGTCAAGTTTAGCCCAGGCTCCTCTTGTCTGTAGGGGAGTTAGCGATTTTTATTCTGTTCTGAATTAGTTTTAGGTCATAATCTACCCTGCTGCCTCGCGCTGAGCTAGAGTAATCTCGTCGATTATTTGCGGCCGTTGGGAGAAACCTTCAGAATCCACACGCGGCTATCGTTGAACATTAATTCCAGTACACAACAAAGCATGACGACGACTGATTGAGGATAACATACTTCATTTGTGCTCGCCCCCGCGGGCAATGCTACAACTGGGTTCTCTTGAGATGCAGAACCAAATCCATTCACAGCACCGGGCGGTGATTGGGGTACTGGGCTGGACGACACGCGATCATGACTCTCCCTCTCGTTGGGCTCGCTTTGGATACGTGTAGCTTCGCTATAGCTGTCTTGCGAAGTAAGTGCTGTTCCGGGACGCTCTGGGCGTGGGTCCTCTGGTATCTGCATGTCACGGGAATCCCCTCTCTTGAAGGAAAAGGGACTGCGGTGTTTTCTTTCTGATGGGCCCCCAGAGGGAAGAACAATGCTTTTTCGTCTGTTCATCACAGTGCCTAATCGTCTTAAGCCACCAAAAGCCGTGCCATGTCTAGATTCAGGTACTGATACAGAGATTAGTACAGTTTGCTTCGTGAAAGCTAAAGCTCTACGTCGCCTTGAAACTCACCAGGGGGTGGTCTTATGCGGCCCGAACTTTCTGAGCGCTGGCTAGCAGCATCGTCATGAACGCGCGGCGGGGGTGGAAGAGGTGGAAGAGGTGGTTCTGGAGTAGGAGACGTTTGTTGTCGAAGCGGTGCAACTGGTCGTCCTCCATTCACCTTCGCGGCGAACGTTTTGATTTCATCTGCGGTCTCAACATTGAGAAGAACGTTAAGGCAACTTTCGGCGGCCTGGCGACAGCGCTCAATCGAGTCTGACTCGTGAGTTTCCAGTTGGGTCAAGACATCTCGAAGGTGGTTGAGCCGACTCTCATCTGCCGCCTGGAGCTGCTCAAAAACGTACGGCGCTCTCGACTCCCATTGCTGATTCACCTCCTGGGCAGCACCTATGGCACTGGACAATTTGTCCGCACCCTTCGGTCCCTTCTCTTTGGCCTTGTCCACCTTCTTCTGCGAGTTTTCTAGGTTTCTTGCCAAGTTTGTAAGGTCGCTTTGAACTCCAGGCATCGCAGCGAGCTCCTTATTTTTGGTGCTATACTCCCTCAGCGGGCGCTCGACGTCCTCATCGATCTTCTGCGCTAGAGTCTCATGCGAGGTAGCAACCATTTCAACCGAATTCACAATGCGCTGCCATGGTATCTGGAAAATCCTGTGGTCCAAACAGACATCTATAGTTAGCTCTGCTACATGTAATGGAACCCGACCGATGGTTGTGATGAAGGCAAAGAGAAGCAGGAATAGTTAGCCTTACCCCAAGGCGGCCGCATTGTCCAATTGGGGCCGATGGGCGAGTTTCCGTAAACCTTGCGCATATGCTTCTTCGATACGGCGGCGCTCCTAGTTCAGACATTGGGTGTCAGCCCGCCATGATCCCAATTGTGACACACAGGGCAAAGCATTACCTGCAGCCAATCTGCGATATCCGCATTGATCTTGTTGATGACGCGAACGCGGTCGGCTAGTACGGTAGCCGCCTGGCCGGGTTGTAAAGATGCCTAGAGCAAAGAGTAAGAACGAGAATGTAAGGCCATCCAGATTATAGCTCAGAATGAAAGAAGCGGAAAAGGCCGGGGGGTCGGGGTCGGGTCTGCCGCACCAGCAAGGCTGGATACTCCTGCCGAGAGAGATCCATCGTTTCTCATAAAACACAGCGCGGGAATCCACCGTCGGAGAGGCGCATAATAAGCGCGAAGCAAAGCAAGCAGATACAGAGCGATTGAGACTCACAGGAAAGAGGGAGGAGCCGGTGGAGGTCGACGGAAGCGATGGTGATGACGATGATGTTGCCCGGCCGGGGGAATATGACTAATCCCAAAGGGTCAGTTTCGGAGCTCCAAATCGGGAAAGGCGCCCAGGGTCGAGTCACATGTCACATCGTTGATCGAAACATTGTTTGATAAAACAACCTTCACGTAAACCATGGATTGGAAGAAGGCCCTGGGCTTCACGGATCGGCTGAGGACCATTCAGTCGCTGTAAGGGTTTAATTGTATATTTATTAGACCATGCTGATTCCCTCACTAGGACTACTGCTCACCAGCGAGCGTCGTCCTCCACTGCATTCGCTGAAGCACAGAGCCAGGCGAGGAAAGTAGAGGGCGAAGCGTATGAGCAAGCCACATCAAAGGTTAGTTTGAATTTGGTTGCAAGAGCTATTTGCTGAATATGCTAAGTTTAGGTAGGAAGACTATGATCTGCTTTGCCAAAAAGCAATCGATACAGCGGAGATTACTACTTCTGAACAAGCTGCTCCTACATCTGGCGAGTCAGATTATGACTTAAATGCTGCTGACTGGGACGCTGGTGAGACCATTGGCAACTATGGAGTGTGCGTGCATCACTTTGATGGGCTCCATTCGACGATATATAAAGCCAAAAGTAGCGATGGAACACTTGTTGCATTGAAGATCACCGTTCCTCATCTGCTAGAGGCGCCACATAATGCTAAGCGTGAAGTCCAGCTCTTACACCAGTCAGCGAGTGATCATGTCATACCATTATTGGAGACGTTTAGACTTGATGGGGGCCGATTTGTCCTGGTCTTTCCTTTCAAAAAGCATGATCTTGAAACGTTGCTCCGTCGAGATATGTTGACAGCAGCGCAGACCCGTTCTATTCTCCGAGATATGTTTAGTGCGCTGAGTGGGCTTCACAAATTTGGCATTATACACAGAGATATCAAGCCTGCGAATATTTTGCTGGATTCGCCCAACGGGCCAGCCTACTTAGCGGACTTTGGGATTGCCTGGCACGAAGGGAGTATAGAGGCCGAGCCTGCCAGTAAAAAAATTACTGATGTGGGAACCACATGCTATCGACCTCCTGAGGTTCTTTTCGGTTTCAAAGTATATGGAACAGCGCTCGATCTATGGGCCGCTGGATGTGTGGTTGCAGAAGCGATTGCAGTGGGGCATCAACAGCTCTTTGATGCCGGCCCTGTTGGAAGTGACCTGTCCCTCATTCAATCTATATTTACTACCTTGGGAACACCAGATGAAGACACCTGGCCCGTAAGTCATGCCTAGCCCAAATCAATGTACTCTCACAGTGCATGCTCACAAGCGCTAGGAAACCAAGTGTCTTCCGGACTGGGGGAAGATTGAGTTCTACAAGTACATAGCGAAGCGTTGGGATGATATTCTTCCGGGGGCGTCCTCGAATGGTCGTGACCTGGTGAGCAAGCTGGTCTGCTATGATAGTGGCCAGCGCATTTCTGCTGACCAGGTGAGTCTTCAAAGTTTGATGAGCGACCATGACAGATCTAACATTTTAGTAGGCTCTGCACCATCCCTATTTCTCTTGTTGAAGGACTTATAACCCCGCACCTAGAGGTTGAGACTGCGACTCGCCCATGTAGCATCAAAGTCCAAAGTCTCAGTTGGTTCCTGCGTCTCTCTATCCCCATGATGATTGGTTGAAACTTCAATGATGCAGTCACCAGCGCGCTCCGACGCCGTTTGAATTCTAAAGTGGACGACGAATGTTTCAACCTTTTTGACGCCTGGGCAGCGTGAACCTCGGGCGGGGTGGGCCGAGGGCCAATCTCCTGGCGGACAGTTGTGCTCGTTTAGGGGCCAAGTCCTGACGGTCTGTTTCACCTTAGCTCTAGGTCAATACTAAGGAGGTGACATCTGTCGTCATTCGTAGACTCGGCAAGGCTGACTGCACGGGGTTTCCCCAAAAGATGGAGACTTGATCAAACCGACCGGCACCTTGTTATACTTAGCGAAGAGGTCAGAATTTCGTTCGGGACTTCCGGAGGAGGCATGGACCAATCACCATTGTACCCCAAATTTAATGACCATGTTATGCACACAAAGTGCGGGTTCGCTCCTGGCGAATGATAATAATAATTCTGAAATAAGGAGAGAAAATCTCGTGATTCTCCTTTTCTTGCTTGGAGTGTGTCTGAGCCACGGTTCGAGGACTCAAAACTTCCCACTGGCACTCTGCAAGTTGCCAGACCCCTGACTCGGAGGGCTTGAAGGGTTCAGGGACTAGTGTAGTAGTACCATAATTTCAGGGATGGAGTTCCGCCCCCCGTGTTGCGGAGGGCAGCCTAGGCGATGGCGAGGGTGACGCTCTTCCTTGATGCTGGGAAAGCAGGATGATTTCCAAATATAGTCTCAATGGCATCACCTTTGAGCCCATGAAAATCTTTGCCTATTGCTCTTCGCTTTCATCTCGTCTGAGTTGCATCAGCTCCGAGTCCACCAGTCCCCCTCGTGTCCGTATTTACCGTCTCAATACCAGGCACCGTTATTGAATCTAGATCCAATCAGCACACTTTTGGGCCCTGAAATGGCGGGACGGCTGGAGGGTCTTAGCCATAGCTAGTTAGTACCCCTTCTTTCCAAGGTTCACCCGGGTGTATCCGACACTACAATTGGCTTTTGGTAGCCTTTAGGTTTGATCTCATTTCGTTTGTCTCTCTCCAGAGGCTGTGATATTTGGGTCAATACGGTAAGGCTGTCAGTGGAGTGGGCCATCTTCCGAGGGTTCCTGCTCTTCATCACAATAATACTACTCGCTCCGCTAATTGTTGGCTGACAAGGCCACAGCCTCAGCCCGTCCTCCTCACCTTCCCTTCTTCCTTTCCTTCTCCCTCCAGATCCGCAGGGACCCTGTGATTCTTCTTTTCTTTCTCTTCATTCTTTTGATCCTCGCGGCCTGGAAGCTCGTTGTCATTCTTTCTCCCTCCACGGTTGGCCACCAGCCGCATCCGAGTATACACATACTCTACGTTCCTTTCTCTCACCTCACATTCCTTTACGCGCTTGCGCCCTTTTCGCTCCAAAACGCGCTTGTAGTAGTACAAGCTGAAATTTCGCAATATCTGCCGAACCCCCCCATTCATCAACGTCTATCCGCAGCCCTTGAGGTTCGAATTGTTTGATCACCGGACATATGTCTCATGTTTGAGTATCGCTCAGATCACGACGAGTAGTGTATTGGAAAGACGTGACCGCGACATAAACATACAAAAATGGTACATGCACACGGCCACCATGGCCATAATGCCCATCTGGAAGCGCGCGACCCAGATGGGATCACAATTTATGTTACTGCAGAACCAACTTTCGATGGTCCCATTGGCGGTTATTCGACGCAGAACGAAGATGAAACCACTACAAATACCGGTGTCGTCGGTGACCCAGTTCGACCAACCCGTTCGAGCACAGAGTCGGAGTCCAAACCTACGCAGACAAGTACACACTCAAACGACGATGACGATGACGATGATGACGAGACAACCACGACCGAAGCGCCGTCTCGGACTACAACCAGAACTGTAGAACCTACTGAAGTGACAACAACCCACACTACGACTGAGGACTCGACATCCACAACTCAAACAACCCTATCCACGATCACATCGACCAGCACTGAATCCGATGAGCCTGTAACTTCCACTAGTATCATCGCCGATGAGGCCACCGCGACAGGATCCGTTGCAGCTGTCAGCTCGGGCTCCGATGGTATGTCATCGGGTGCAAAGGCGGGTATTGCTGTAGGGGTAATCCTCGGCGTCGGCTTAGTTGCTGGTTTAGTCTTCTTTTTCATCTGGAAGAAGAAGAAGCAGCAGCAGCAGGGGCAAGAGCTGGAAGAAAATGATGCACAGAACGAAAAGTCCTATGGAGGCTACAATGCCCCACAGCAACCGCATCAGCAACAACAACCAACTCTCCCACCAATGGCCCAGTCGAACCCTCCCCAGCTCAATGTGCGGCCCGTGACTCAGTTCGCTCCGGACTTGACCCCAATTCAAGGTGGTATTACGCCGGTATCTGCAGTCAGCGCAGCAGCAGCTATTACACCAGCGGGCGCTGTATCGCGCAACCTCACCGGTAACTCACCATCTCAAACCCCACAAATGCACACTCCGCAATCCAGCGTTAGCACCAGAGATCCCTTCGGCGACCCCGTCAATCCTTTCGGTAGCCAGGCAGAGGTTCCCCCGTCTCCTGTCTCTGCCATTACCAACGCATCGACTCCCAGCCAGCAAGCGGCAGTCTCCCCTGTCTCTACTGGAGCAAGCCCTGTCGTTTCACCTCCAGCTCCTGCCGAGCCTTCACCGAGTGCCTCGCCATCTGGAGCAGAAATTGAATCTAGTGCTGCCGCTGCTACTGCTACTGGGGTCGCTGTCGGTGCTGCCGCTGTTGCTGTCGCCTCTCAAAGCAGCGAAACAGATATGCCAAGTCGCCCGGCAAGCTCCGACTCAGAGGCCTCGTCTATTCCCGCTCCTACGGCTCCTAACTCAAATACCGTTGACCCAGCCTCTGCGCCAGTCCCGCCAGCTGGGGCTGGGGCTGTTGCAATGCCGACAAACGTACACCGCGTACAGCTGGATTTCGCGCCCTCAATGGATGATGAGTTGGAACTTCACGCTGGTCAACTGGTTAGGCTCTTGCATGAGTACGATGATGGCTGGGCCCTTTGTGTAAGACTGGATCGCTCGCAGCAAGGAGTGGTTCCTCGTTCCTGTCTCTCGGCGCGCCCTGTGAAGCCTCGCTCTCGGCCACCCCCCGGGGCTGGCCCTGGCCCGCGCGGTCCTCCGGGACCTCAGGGTCCTCCAGGCTCCCCAGCAATGGGACCTGCCGGCCGTATGCCTCAACCCCCGCGTTTCTACCCTCAAGATGGCAGCAGGCCTGGATCGCCCTCGTCTCGTCCAATGTCTCCGGCCCGGCCTATGTCTCCTGCTCGCCCAAGGTCTCCTGCACAGGGACCGTACGGACCTCCACCCCCTCACGCTCAGCCACCTCGCTCCATGTCTCCAGCTCATTTCCCATCAGTCCCAAGGTCATACTCTCCAGGTCCAAATCCCGGCCCTCGTCCTATACCACGCTCAATGAGTCCCGGACCCTACGGACCTCCAGGCCTGCAGAGACCAGAGATGCCCGCTGCCAACCAACGGCAACGTAGCAACAGCACCGGGGGAGCTATTGGTTCAAATACTCGGACGCCTGTTGGACCAGGTTCGAGTCCCCTAGCTGCTCCTGTTGCACCACCCCCGTCAAGCGCTCTTCCTGCGATCCCCACACCCCCAGCGCCTACTCCGCCCAACGGCGCTTGAGCTGGTTTGTATTCAGATCCCTGAAACTCAATCGGTCGGGATAGAATCAGACGAGTAATGTTGCTGTTGGATACAGGCCGCACTACCTTTCCTGTTAGCGGCGCCTGTGGCACTATTTTCCTTTTCCCATCACCTATTCCAACTTCAACGCTTGGTTTCTTCCCACCTTGATTTCACTTTTATGCTCACGTTTCATATCACGCTTCTGCAATGAACGAAACAACGAGCCCTTAGGATGAGCTCCGCTCATTTCCTTACTCGTTGAAGAAAGACGCATATGTCCGTTTAACGGGATATACCCCTTTATTTGTAAGATCTTCTGTATGAGATGAATATCCTCTATTTCTCTTCCTGACACACTACTGTCTCCATACCTTATTATACAATCGATTTTACTTCCTAGCCTTTTCTCATGTTAGTTGGTGTGTTCAACCTTTAATCTCTACAATACCTGCACCTGAATCAATGTTTTGATGTACCATGTCCCTGATTATGGATCATTCTGGTTCACATGTCCATTCTATAGTCATCTCTATAGCACTGGCTGTGCTCTTCATACAGAGTATAAGTAGATTAGATAGGACGCGAAACTTAAGATCTTGCCTCAAACAATTATATAAAAAAAGAAAAACATAGAGACACATGACTATATATTTCTCTAAACATAATTGTCACGCCAAGCCATAATTTTGTCTGATATAGAAGCCGAAACTACGCAATATATATAAGATGGCACCCGTGTATCATGGACAAAGCAACCCCTCAAATATGAGGAACACTTCCGCTAGCTAAAAGCAGATTCACAATACTCATGATTCCCTCCCCAAGAATCAAACCCGAAGCCAAGACGACGACGCTCGACGACGCAGCGTCCCCATCATCAGTCGTCTGGTTAATGGCTTTCGTATTAGGATTCGACGGGTCGTCTCCACATGGATCAGCAACGCCTGTTTGTAGTGTTGTGGGAGGCTGGGTTGACGGTTGTTCATTCTTTCCTGCGTGTCCGCGAGACCACCACCAGGCGATGATGCCGCCAATGGCCCTAGCTAATGTGAAAGACGGCACATTGAAGATTCCTACGGCGACAGCGATGCCGCCTGGTATCCACGATCTCCACGGCGCGGCAACACCATGAGGACGGCCACCATTGGCGATGGGCGAGGCGGCCATAATCCGGAGCACGGTTACAGCTACAAAGGCCGCCCCGGCGAGAACAGAAGCTTCCCAGGCCATTGGGGGCAGACCTTGCCCTGTGACAAGGCGGGCAGTGAAGATCCAGACGAAGGCTGTTGGAGTCTGGAACATGGGACCGGGAACCTCGTAAACATTGACATACATTTTGTAGACAGCTGTGGAGAGCACCGCACCGACGAGACTGCCGATAATCTGGCCGTAAAACTGGGCCTTGGGGCTTGCACCGAGGATGTGTCCTGTTTTCAGGTCTTGCATCATGTCGCCTGCTTGGAGGGCGCCAGATTCGGAGACAGCGCCGGCGAGGAGGTTTGTTATGAGCGCTGTGCGCCGGGAAAAGTGGGAAGAGGGTGTTGCAAGTGAGAAGAGGAGTTGGGTGAGTTTGCTGATTCCGGAGACAGGATTAAGGTCTGTTTCGCCGAGGGCGCGGACGCCCATGATTGATAGGAGGACGGCGAGGATGGTGGCGAGGCTTGAAAGCAGAGGCGATATGATGTCGCCGAAGACGATGTGCATGCAGATAACGTTCAGTATCAGGGTAAGTGGGAGTAGAACAAGGACTGTTCGCATGGAAACTAGCTGGGATGCCGGTGCATCTTGCTCTTCTTCAGCCTCTGATTTACCCGTGACTTGAGTAGGATGGCCCTGAGCTGACACTTCAGAAGGGTTCAAAGCCGAGTAATTGTAGTTATGGCGGCCCGTGATTTGCCAAGTCCTTGAAGCAGTCCAACGTCCTATACGACTATTTGCGATTTTGCGAATCACGCTTGGGGCAATTGCCACAGCGGGCTTCACCACCAACCAGCTGAGACTCACAATCGAGTCTGCGAGCATGATTGCCAACGATACCCACACAATCCAGGCTTTGCTTCCATCTTCCCAGCTGTTTACAGGGCCCGGTGCCCACCCGCGTGCTTTTGCCAGCGGTGACAGTATTCCCCAACCTAGAACAGCTCCGAACAACATATGCATGCACGTTGATGGCCCCATGATAATTCCCTGTCCGATATACGCTGGCGACGGGTTGAGAGTCCATAGCCAGTTGTGAGCAAGAGACAGGCCTAGAATCGGAATGTCGCGGACTTGAGGTACGAAGTACGAGAAGAGTGTCTATAATCGTCAATATAAACCTCGGTTTTAAGTCTTGTAGGCACGCCTTACATAGATACCGGAGACTACAAATGCGCCGACCAGCAGATGCATTTTCGACCTCCAGTCTCTTTTCATTTCATTTGAGTGAAGAATGCTCTGTTGCGGTATGGCCTCATGTTGCTGAGTACTGCGAGACAGCAAAGGTGCCCGAGCCTCATCCTCGTCTGGTTCGTCTGGCTCGTCCTCAGCTCGGTTGATCCTACTCGTTGCCGCTTTCTCATTTCCCCCAGTCCCATGCAGTACCCGAAGCATTAAGGCAGAGGCCGTCCCGCTAGGGAACCTCAATTTCTCACGGATGATCACTTCCTTTCTCAGCGGTACAGCAAATACGACTCCGAAAAGGCATACTCCCAAACTCCACAGGACCAATTTCCAAAAATTGAGTTTCAAAGGGCCGCCCTCTCCCGTACCGCCATCACCCGATGGCCCGTCTTCTCCATCTCTGATGAGGTATTCCAGGGCAGGAATAACACCAACAAAGCCGCATCCTAGAGGCATTGTTCCGACTGCACCAGCCACAGTCTGTATCAGGACGTTCTCGATGGGGGTGAACGGATACGAGAGGTACTTCGAGAACACTTTGAAAACCGAAAACCCAATCAATGCTGAGGGCATGGCCATGGTACTGATCCAGCCGGTCTGCAATCCAAAGTAGGTATTCGAAAAGGTAATCAGGGCACCGATGACGAGACCGACTAGCAGTGACCGCAGGGTAAAGCTGCGGGGTGGCATATCTGTGGACTGCTGGGAGCCCGCAATATTGACGGTCGACGATGTCATGTTGGGGCTATTGCTGGCGGGATCGCCTGGTTTGGCGATCGACTCGTAGTTCATCAGCTCGGTTCTGCATCGACTCTTGAACCCTAAGTTCACTCGGTAGCATGGCAAACCGAGAGTTAAGGTACTGTAGCGTGAGGAGAAGTGAGGAGATCGCGTCACAGACATTCATATTACTAATCGGGATATGGGCGATAAGCGATAACCTCCGCATTACGAATTCACCCCGGCCGAGGTGTCCTGGAACATGCTTGGAGCTTCACAGCTTATGCCTTCTATTCGCGCCACTGTCCAATATTGGACAATCAAACGGTACTTTATGCATAGAGGCATCATGTGAAACTCGCCTGTTGGAGATTACCAAAGTCTCAATGATGACCATCCACTTTACCATGTCAACCACAGGGCGCCCGCCCCACCATTTCCCAAGATTCTAGTGTGATAAGCTACGAAGACGGATTGCCGGTCTAGCGATAAATACCAATCTGCCCCGTCTGCTTGCCTGCAATCAACCAATTTCAAAGAGATTCTATAATATGCCTCCCCCCTCGGCGGAACATCTTCACATCGTCTTTCTTCAAGGAGATGTCCTAGAGATTCCCCAGTTCAACCTCCCAAAGCCGTTCACATACTCTCAGACAGTTTATGGGTGGACCACTGCTGCACAGGTCCCAGAACGCATCCGTGATGCATCTATAATCGCCCTGTCGGCCGCTCGGATTGATGCCCATGCCCTATCTCCCGAGGTGAGCCCACATCTCAAGCTCATTGTCATGATCGCGACGGGCTACGACTGTGTTGATCTCGAAGCGTGTAGGAAGAGAGGAATCATGGTTTGCAATTGCCCTGGTTCAAACATTGAGGCTGTATCCGAGCATGCGATTGGACTCTATTTCACCGCACGGCGGAGGTTGCTAGACATGCATATGGCAACAAGAGCGGGGAAATGGAAAGAGAAGGGGAATCTGATGCTGGATTATGTGGATACAGATGGAACTCCTCCTCTCACCTGTCAGGAAGAAGTTGCTGGGATTATTGGGAATGGCGGTGTTGGTGAGTATTAACGTGTATATTTCCTTTGTCTCCCAGGTCTGACGGTGGTATCAGGAAAGAGAATTGCCATGCTAGCAAGCAGCTTGGGCATGAAAGTGATAGTGTCTGACCGCAAGTCGCCCACTACGGCAGATTCTTCGAGGGTACCTTTCGAGACTGTCATCAAGCAAAGCACAGTGCTTTTCGTCGCTGTACCACTCTTGGATTCCACTCGGAATTTTATCTCGACGCCAGAATTTGAATCCATGTCCCCACATGCCGTCCTGGTCAATGTCTCTCGAGGTGGCACCGTGGATGAAGAAGCTCTCGTCAAGGCACTCCGAGAGCGCAAGATTTCCGGAGCAGCGACGGACGTATTTAAGGAAGAGCCTGCAGGCCCCGAAAATTCACCTTTGGTGGCAGAAGATGTTAAAGACCTCAACATAATTGCTACACCCCATTTGGCATGGTTGTCCCAGAAGACAGCTATCAACTATGCAACCAAGCTGAAATCAGCAGTCGAGGGATGGTCTAAAGGTCAACCTGTGAACTTTGTGTCTTGATTAGCCTAGCCAATCCAGCCAGCGTACATGAATATAATCGAAACCAAGCTTTTCCCGCACCAATATCTGTTCAACTAGTTTTCTGAGGCTGTTGGTTAATGTAAATGCGATACTTGAGTGCTAACATTTTCTTTTTGGGACAAGGGGCCATAGGAGCAAACCCCTGCTGATCCATGCCAAGGGCTCAGGGTTATCCCTATTGAGGAACAACCTTGCATTCTTCATGGGCACGCCACCCCTTGGTTGAAGACCCTGAAGCCAAGGAGACGCGACAGCTGGAAGCATGATTGAATTTTCAAGGGTAGAAACATTCCTTGGGAAATCTCTTCCTTTGCATTCCGTCGGCTCGAAAATCGAAGAGCACTCTCAATACAGCTAGTAGTGACCTCCTGCATTCCGAGCGCCTTCGCTAACCAAGGAGAACCATGAATTCCGCTATGAAGACCGTTGAAGGCAGCCAGACGTTGGGATCTTTTCGAAAGGAACATAAATAGATCATCATGCCTATGTTGGCTTTCTGGTACTCGAGCACGCAACATTCACAACTTTCCTTCAAACCCGCCCAGGTCCCAACACCGACAAGATGCACTTCTCAAACGTCAGTCTTGCCTTCAATTCCTTCGTTATACGCAAACTAATCATGCCCAGCTCATCCTCGCGTCGGCGATGACCCTTGCCCCCGCAGTCTACGGCTACGGTGTCGCAACTGTCGAAATTGCCTACCACGAAGCCTGCGCGAACAACGACAAGCCAACCAATAACGTCGACACCCCCGAGTCCACCGTTGTCACAAAGGACACCTGCACGCAGCTTCCGGCCAAGCACTCCTTTGACATCGACGCGTACTCCTTCGAAGTGACACCAATCACCAAGGACACCACGCACACCTGCCACGGTGTCGCTGTCTACACCAACGACGAGTGCGTTGGTATTCCGCTGACTGTTATCCCGTTGTGGCCTGGCGAAGATGATGCCAAGAGCGGATGTGTTAAGGATGGATATTTTGAGAAGTCTGTCTCTGTCAAGTTGATCTGTGATGATGATCATGATGATGATGATGATCATCATCACGATGAGCACAAAGACCACGATGAGCGCGATGAGCACGACGATGAGCATGATGATGAGCACGATGATGCCCATGACGACCACGATGAGCACGATGAGGGTGAGCAGAGTGAGCAGGGTGGGGAGGACCGTCAGCAGCAGGCTCCTCAGCAGCCCAAGGGCAAGAAAAACTTCCTCTCGGGTCTGGGCTTGTAAGTCAAGGCTAACTATAAGCTGGGCTCTGATATCATGTATCACAAGTAATCCTATATCATAATACTTAATGTATGCTTTCGTGTTTCAAGATCAACTCAATTACTATAGCCACATCCCACCTCGACTCTTGAAAATCTAAAAAAACAACCGAGTCGATAATTGAATATTGCTCGAATAAATCCGCAGCCTGCAGGCTAGAAGAGGCCAAGAATGTAAATCCCAAGTATTGCCACATACCTCGAACAGGCCAAAGCCCACATACCAAACGAAGGATCTTCAAGAAGAAGTCGCGATTCAGGCTTTCAGCACAAGCTTCGCGACTTTCTTGAGACACAAGACGTGTCGAGTTAAGTTCTTCCCAGCCGTGTAAACACATCCGCAAGGACGCGCGATGGGGGCAATCTTATCCTGGGAGGAGGGATATAAGAGCTGGATTCAGCCGGGGTAGGATAGATCCATGGCAAGTTAACCATATAGTACAAGCACTAGAACTGTGGATCACATCCATCCTTTGAAGACATACTCGGGCTATATTTCAGACCCAATCATTAATTAGCACAATACTAGGGACAGTCAAACCATGCACTGGTCAACTGTACGTATTACCCTCTTCCCATGCCCGCCCCCAACGCCTCCTCTCCTTCCTTATTCCCCTACTAATCACCAAAGTAGACGCTCGCTCATCTTCTCCTCTTCCTCCTCACACAATCAACAAGCGCCCTCCAAACAACCCGCATCACAACAACATTCACACCCACCTGCCCCGACCCCGCCACGAGCCCAGGTGACCTTGAACTAAACGAAGCCTTCAGCACATCCCTCACAATCCGCTCGGGGATCTGCCAGCCCGTCCCTGTTCCGCTCGCACTACCCTATATCTGGGAAGTGAATCACGTTTTCGTTTCGGCGTCGCAGGTTCAAGGACAGCAAGCGGGTGTGCTAAGAGGGCCGAGGAGGCAGTGGGAATGGCAGAGCCGCCGTGAAGGTGGGGAGGAAGTAACGTGCATGGTGAGGTTGTGGGAGGTTCCCGGGTGCGTTGGAACTCCGCTTGTTGAGGATGAGATCAGTCGTTCTTCTGAGGGTCTGGAACAGAAGAGTGGGTGTCGGGAGAGGAAGTTTGCGGGGCTGAATGAGGTTTTTGTGAGAGTTGATTGCATGAGAGGGGAGAAGGTGAAGGCGGGTGTGCACCGTCCGAATTTGCATGCGCCGGTTATGAGAAAGTACTTGAATGGCACTGCTGCCAGGAATAGTACTTTGTCACGGAGCCGGCAGCGGAAGAGGTTGTCCCTCTGGAGGGCTTGAAATGTGTCTTCTCTGGGGTGATAGTTTGTCAATAAAAGCATTGCTTCCGGTATCAAGTACTATTACACCAGATAAGCGCCATCTAGACAAGTAAACGTAAGCAACTTCTCCCTCCCACTATATACACATATAGATCAATGCAAAAAAGCCAATCTAGAACCCAAAACTATCAAGCAGCGAGTTCGCATCTGGCTCATGGAACACGGTAGGTGGAGGTTGCGGCTTCTTCGGCGCAACTGGAGATTTTTGGTCTTGTCCGAAACTCGGTTTAGCTGGGATATCGGCCACGACGAGACTGCTTCTTCGGCGGAGCATCTTTCTGTAGTCGACTTCGCCATCAACCATAATGATAGTGTTGTCCTTGTTTAGTTGGGTGGAAGGAAGTTCCTTCAGGAATTCCCAGTGACGGACGAGGTCGAGAGCAAGGAGGTCACAACCCATCCGTGAATACAGACGTGCATTGCGTAGGACAAAATCCGTTTCTGCCTGGACAGACACCTTGGAGGCACCTTTTAATGTTTGTAGTGTCTTTTCGCGTAGTTGCTTGTACAAGACGACCAGTGCAGGGTCATTTGAAAGGTATGATTTGGCTTGCAAAGGAATCGCCCCAGGGGTCTCCGGGGAGGCGGGAGATGAGGGGATCAGGGACTCGACAGAGGACTAAAGTCTATTAGCAGGGTTTTATAAAAAGAGGAGTATGGGGATGTGCTCACAATAAGCGATCGAACTGCCATATCGCGGCGACCTAGCATCCAAAACGCCCAGGAGGCCATCCAGCGGTTCCCGTCAATGGCAGCTTCGGGCAGGACCCTGGTTTCCAGGATCTCTTTCAGGACAGGACCGTCATCTCCCTCGTACGCACGGGTTATGGCAATTGCCAGCTGAATATCTCCGATCTGGTTTTGGCAGATAAGGGCGGCATCCCGCAAATGGTCCGCGAGCAGAAAGAACGTCGCGGCATATTCTGTACTTGTGAGCTGTGGTTCCGTCAACCAAAGGATGTGAAGGCTTACCGAATCTCCGCTTCCCAAGCAAAGCATATGCATTTTTCAATGCTGCCGTTTTCCATCGAGGCTCTTGGAAATTGTTCGCTAACAGCTTTGATGTCGCAGCTTGCTCTCGGTTCCAGTGGGCCATGCGCCAGAGGCCCTGAAGAATGTTCTTCTTCCTAAGCGCAAGATAATACAGAGAGCAGTCAATTGGATTCTTCTCTTCGGTTTTTGTGTACTCATTCCGAGCGACTATTTCCAATTGCTCCCGCTATTGACTGTTAGCACATGTCTTACCAGGATCGGCTTATTCTTACAATTGTCGCAGGGCTTGATAGCCACATGAACATGCCACTCTCTCGAGCAGCCTTCCATGTCATCTTGCCGCCATACTGTCTCGACACGAGATCGATAAGGATTTCCTGGCTACCGCTGTGGAAGGCCCAGACGATTTCTCGCCAAGACACTGTACCTTTGTTCGCGACTCCTTGGGTCCTGCGCAACATGTGTTGCCGGAAAAACAGCAGGTAGCGAGCAGCATTGTCATCCATTGAGCGCCGGTGCTTCTCTACGGTAGCAACACATTCGATCGTATCGACCAGCCGAAATTGTTCTTGGCTAGTCAGCTGTGGTAATGGGATCCGAGCTAGATTGTCGTTGAGAATGGCTGCGATAGCTTCGTCGATAACAGTGGGTTCTTCTTCTAGAGACAAATCGGCATATGACGAGTGTAGTTCTTTTGAAACCGCTTTCTGTGGTGTCTGTTAATTGTTAGCATTGTGTACAGCTTCATTTTGGTGCCTACGCACATCATGTTCGAAGTAGAAATCATCCAATGGGACATCTAGGAAACTGTCAATCTCATCGCCCTCCGTATGAAATTTTAGTTTCTGATGGAGTTTCATCAATATTGAATGTACCAGGTTCGCCTTGCCGCTCAGTATACATTGAGCAAGAAACTGTGGGTGGAATACGGGAAGCGGGCCATTCAGTCGACTAACAACTTCGAAAAGATCAACAGTTGAGGAACCGCGAGTCGGAATTCGAAGTTGCGATACCAGCCTATCTGCTACATCAATCTCATTTCCGTAGACAAAAAGTTGATTGCCGGCGCCAATAACAAGGTGGCCATTGTTCAGCCAGCAAGAGTCGCCGATAGGGTGAGGTGTGAGATCGCGAATCCAGATTTCTCGGATCTGAGTCCAGGATGGGCGAGAGTCTAGGTAATCGTACCGAAGTTGTGAGAGCAAAACCACTTTGTGCGGAAATCCCACTGCGAGAACTGACTGTGCGTCTGGGGTAGACGTCCAGTCCAAGTCGCGGATAATATCCTGCTGTGAGAAGCGTTCCTCAAACTCGAGCTGCGCACCGCTTGTGTCCCAGATCGTGAGATGCGTACGGTCCTCGTCGACAAGCGCGGCCTTTTTTATGGAGCTTCCACTAGCTAACGATGGGTTCGTTATCCCAGTATCGACGGTGGAAGTCAGGAGCCATTCTATTCGCCTGCTCTCCTTGTCGACCTTGGCCGTCCAGGTGCGCAAAACACCTGTTGCCGTGTAGGATAGTGCTATGTCTGGGGAAAAGAGATCGAAGAACCCAGACATTTGGGTTCTAGGACCGGCGGGGTCCACAGGAAGAAAGTACGAAACATCCTCTTTGAGACCCAGATCGAAAGTACAAAATTCCTTGAGGTGGCAACGGTCATCCGGCTTTCCACCGTTTGGCTGTTTGCTAGCAATGGGAAGCTGGACCTCCCAAGCTATACCGGTCATGTCCGCTCCGACTGCCGCTATATAAACCAATCCGGCATCCTTCTCGGGGGTGAGCATATCCAAGACACAAAGTGGTTTGCTTGAGAGCTTGAATGTTGAGGAGGCAATTCTCTCGGAATGGAAAGACCGAACATCCCAGATCGATATTCCATTATGGTGGAGGTTGACGAGGAAATCCCCGCCCTCAATCACGCAGCTGCGGTGAATATGTTCGTCAGAAAATAGCGTACTCTTGCGGACCAGCCCCGAGTCACTATCCCTCCACTTCTGTTTCCAGATCAAAGCTTTGTTGTCATCAGTACGAGAGGTGATTGTATCTCCGACAGCATTCCGAATGATTTTTTTGACTGGGCCGATATGCCCAGTCCAGGACGCTTTGCGTGTAGTCCGATTTTTGACAGGTGCCGGGTCGAATAGAACATCAACCTGCGAGTTAAACCACTCAATCCGCCCGTCAAAGTGGTGAATCAGAATGGAAAGCGAATCGGAGCTATCGTCACTTTGGAATGCGCATATCTGCGCATAGTCTTCCTGCGCAGAGAGCGCACGCAGAAACGAAAGGTCCAAGCCTTCAACATGTAGAACATTGAAGACATTCAATTCAGCCTGAGATTTGGAGCCGACATCTTCAAGCGCCCATGCAGACATGTGACCCTGACCATCTATGACAACACATATTTCGGGGCCTTTGTTAGCAACCTCGATGATGTGCTCCAGCGCATGGTTTCCTTTCTTTCCCGTGCCACGCTGCACTGCGCGCTCGGTTGCGCTACAGAAATCACGACTGTCGATAATGAACCCATACCGTCGAGATCTATCCTCGGCATCTGTCGCATGTCTCGGCTGCACGGAGACGCCCATATCAATCTGTGTCCAAAGTTGCAACGCAGACGGAGTATGATGGTCAATAGTGGCCCAGACCCTGATCTTGCTGTCAGCGCATAGGGTGTAGAAGACATTTGGGATCGATTGTTCTCCGTGGAGTGGCCGGCGCCAGTGAAATCCCGTAACGATGGATGGGTGTACGAGGTACGAAACGTCGAACCGCACATCATCGGCGCCAAATGACAGCCGTCTCCATACTTTAACAAAGCGATCATAAAACCCCGTTGTAACGATGAGAGTGGAATCAGGCGAGACTTGCGCAAACTTGACCGGGTTCGCCAGTTTCTGCCTCCATGCTGCACGCGGTGTATCGTTCAGGAACCAGAGTGTGAGATGCGAGTTTCCCAAGAGAAGCTCATCGGGAGAACCCCAGGATATTGTATGTATAGTTTCTTCGTCGTTTTCGTAGCGGAAGGTAGAGGACAGCGACCACTAGTTCGAGCGAAGATGTTAGCAGCGTTCGGGGCTGGCTCGAGCTGCTCGGCTACACTCACGAACCTTCAGCGTCTCATTCAAAACTCCATAGGGATGATAAACAAAGGCATGCGGGCCTCCGCATACAGCTATCTTTCCCGAAGCTTCATCAATAGCGACAGCTTCCAGCGCCGGCGTATCATCGACATAGATCGTCTGTAAGAGCTTGTGCGGGCCACCGAGGATGACTAGAGCTTGACCGGAGATGTACACCTAACAGAAAACGGGACTCCATTAGCTTGGATCGGACAACAGTAACTGCGAGCCAGGTTCCTTGGAAGACTTACAACAACTCGAAGACCATTCCACAGCGCGGTGCTGAAAGACTGGAGCTTCGCTGGGGGCCGCCCCGGCAGAACTGCTCGCATAGGGGTGTTGTTCGGAGGTTAGACGCTCGTTGCGCTCAAAACGGACATGACACCATTGCCGAGCGAGAGATTTTATAGGGATCAATGAAGGGAATGACAGGGGAAAACAATCGTAGAGGCCCTGTAGAGCCAGCGTAGGGTCGAAAGTCTGAAATGGTGGAATTAGGAACGATGACGCCCATTCCGTTGAAGCTCCTCCGCCTTTCTTCGGAAACTTGAAGTAGCTTAGTTCAACCAACAGTACAGATCACGAAGAGTATAAGCAGTTCATGACTCTATCATTTGATTCATCCAATATCATCACTACTATCTATCTGTACATACCGCTTGTTCAAGCAAATGGGTATCATCACAATCATCGCTCTACTAAATACTATAACAGTCGAGTATACTTCTCATACGAGGCGGCATACTATAAACGAAGCCGCATCATGGCCGTCGGTTGGAGGACCCTCTTCCACTGGTGGGTGACTCGGGGTCTTGATCAACAAATCGAACACTTGTGGTCAACGGTGTCCGGCGCCCGCTACGATTTGGTCGGCTTGATGTAGTCGGAATAGACACTCCTTCTCGCAGAAGTCGGCTGGCAAACGGCGTCTGGAGAGGCGTTGCTGGAGTTGTAGAAGCCCGCGCTAGCGCCCGCGCCCTCGCTGCTCGCCTGGACGGTGAAGTCATGTAACTAGGTGTGGCTAGCGGAGTCGTAGACGGGGGTTGGAGCTCGGGAACGAAGTCATTGAGCTTGAACGGGGTTTCGACATGCCAAGGATCAAATATCGATGGTTCCATGCCACTAGGAGCAGCACGGCTAGGGTTCCGCGTGGGACTTCTCAAGGGCCCCGGGGAATCACGAGCCTCAAGATTCATTCTCGTCTTATCCACCCAGCGGCGGAACATCCCTCTCGAGTGCTTCCTCAGATTGCGTTCCTTCATGGCTTCCGCGGTTTCAGCGTTGCTATGTATCTGGAATATGCGGAAGCTAAGCTTGCGAAGAGAGGCATTAGCTTGTCCGAGTACATGAAGCCGATGCACACTAATTGCCTGCTCCTCCAGCTGGCGAGACTCGACTACGCCCTCAGCCCATCGTATCAGCTGGCTGTAAGCGATTTTCTTTGAGTAAGAGATATCGGCTTCATCGCACTCGTACAGTCGCTTGGCGGTTTTCTCGTGCCACCGGTCCATCAATTCAGACACTATATCCAGGGACTTGCCTCTGTCGAGCTGCAGGGCCTGCTGCTCCATCTCGACAACATCCTGTGTCTTGGACCGCCAAGTTACGAAAGCCTTTGACGCAAGATTGATCTTGATCAGCCGTCGAACTCTTGCGTAAGCATCCTGGCGGCGGCGTTTAGTCGAATCCACTGTTGTAGCATGCCAGCGTTTCAAAGTACGAGTCGCACCGAAATAGAAGCTGGCGTCATGGGACCACTCCTCCAGTTTTGCTATATGTTGGAGTTTAGACTTCCATGCCACAAGCGATTCCTGTACAAGGCGCGGTGCATAAAATTCAAAGGCCCTGTCTTCACGCTGGTGTTGAAGAGCCAGCCGATTCCGCCAGGAATCAAGCTTGGACTGTAGCAAGTCCTTATTGCGACGATCTTCATAGTTGTCAGCGTGATAGAGTAATTGGGTATATGTAGCACGGATATTCGTCACAAATGCAGAGAAAACTTCTCGTTTAATTCGCTGTTCACGAATTCGTTGCATGAGGCGGAACCGCTCCGCGAGGATCCATTTGTACATGGTCTCAATCTTCAAGCGCTCTTCAATGCGTGCGCTTAAAGCCTGGCAACGTAGTGTATCGTTCCACGCAACCCACGAATTCCGCATAATCCTACGTCGATCCATCTCCCTTGCCTGGTTGAGCATGTCGATACGTTTCACCCATTGACCGTATGCTGAGTGTAGGATATGAGTATCGGCCGTGTCTGCGACGCGGGAAGCAGCTGGAGCAAGACGAGCTTGGAGCTTCCATTCGTCGAAAGAGCTCTGTAGGACACGGTGTCGCTGCATGGATACGGCATCCTGCTCAGCAGAGACAATTGCTTTCGACCTTGTCGACAAAGCCTGCAAGGCGGACCTCAGCATGGAGCGTTTGTTATCGATGTCAATCTCCTGAATATGTTCTCTGTTTGTTCGAAACTTCTGCAACCAAGAGAGCAAAGCGCGCCTCTTTACGCAATAATCGTGCCATCTAGGAGCACGTCTGTCACAGAGATTCCAGAACCATTGCCAGTAGAAACCATGTTTTAGCTTCGAATCATGATGAATAACGGCCTGTGACTCTAGCCCCTTGATGTGATCAACTTTTTTCTTCAAAGCTTGCAGAGGCCGGTGTAACGCAAATCGTTGAGCTTTGAGAACATTGACCGCGGTTATTTCACGCCATGCGTTGAAATATTTAACACCAAGGATATGACGTCGAGCGGTTGTTGTTTTTTCCATTTCATCCGAAGCGACGGCTACCCAGTGGGTGAAGGCTTTGGTCATCAAGTATAGGTTTCGGGCCCGGGCGGCGTGCTCTTCTAAATGCTTAAAAAATCTCTCCGTCCTAGCCTCTTGTCGTTTGTTTCGGATGATAGAATTCCAGGCCCCGAAGGCCTGACGAAGAAGAGCCACTCTATCTCTGTTGGCGGCGACCATTTCCATGTTCTGATGAGCCTGGCGCGCCTGAGCACCCTTTTTCATCCATTGTGTTAGGATTCGTCTGTTGATCGCGCGCTGCCGATACATATTGAATGTGGAAGCATCCCGCAGCAGGTCAGACAAGGATGGGCGGTAGAGCATCTCTGGCGGTAGAGCTGGTTTCTCGATGGGCTCGCTGATATCCTGTGAACCCAAAGACAGACCCTCATCGTCTTCTTCTCCTTCTTCAAAATCATCATCGGAGCTTCCAGAACTGACACGGCGGGATTTAGATATGTTTTTCCGAGAAGCGTCAGCCATTCGCTTGGAGCGGTCTCTGTTCACAGCAAACGAGAGTTCTTCGGACCTTTTTTTTGCCGGCTCGAAAGATTCCATTTTACTGATAAGTCGACGTCCGACATCCATGAATTGTGCGATCAGTTGCGTCCTACCCGTTGATTCGGCTCCCCTGCTGTCCGCAACTACTGGGACCTGAAATTCAGGTTTGCCCGTCTGCAGTCGCGACAATGAGGAACGCGAACTTGGTCGATTTATGAAGCTCCTAGTAGTTGGGTCATCCCCAACATCATACATTGAGTTGAAGGACGCTCGCCGCGGTCGAGGTGTTTGAATAGATTGAACCGTGTCCTCTCTCGAGGCCCTGATTCTTGACGGCGCATCAATATCGGGGACATGATCAGTGTAAGTATCGGTGTCATTTTCCTCGTTGCTAAATTCAATCACGATGCCGCTTTGCTGTAGCAAGTACTCGAACTTCTCGAACAGGGTATCGCCTTTGACTTCCTTGCCTCCCATCTTGAACAGGAAGCGCATGAGGGCCAATCCCGGGTCCGCCTGCGGACCATGCTCCCCAATTGCGGTATCATATTCTTTGAACAGAACCCTGTAGGGTAGGCGATCGGCGTCCGGATAGCGCTCCGCGCGGCTAATAATCTGGAAGAGGAAGCCGACATCTAACACAGAAGCACAGCCATTAGCATTCCGACGCTGTAGAGAGATAATATGCGATTGCGCACCTTCGTCCGAGAGGGCCGGGTCTTCGTGGGATAAAGCTCTTCGCTGAGCGGGAACGGGAGGCATCGAAGTATCCGCGACTTAACGCGTGTTTTTCGCAGCTGGGTCATGGAGACGAGGAACCAAAGCAACCATTGCGAGCGCTAGGGGTCGATGCAGTGGAAAGTCTCGCTATCCTCGAGTTTGCGACACTAAATCGCATCGATTGACTCAAGAAAAACGACGTTGACGGTAATAATGCCGTCTTCAGTTTCCGATCTTTTGGTTGCTAACTATCCCCCAGTGTTTTGCTTCGTCGCGCCGACCAAAACATGGAACGAGAGAGTCACGTGTAAGTAATCGCTTATGTAATAGTAAGTCCGGCTGTATCACCGAGAGGCTGGTGATGGAAGCACATCAAGAATTGCAATCAAGAAGAATGCCATCGACACGGACGCGGCCCATCGAGAAGTTTGCCAAAGCCACTTCCAATTGTGCTGTAGAGGTTTGTTGTCCAATCCTATCCTGCCGTGGGAGAAGCCATGTTAATGGGGGAGATTTGCAGGCCGCGGCATACGGAAAGTGCATCGTTGCGGATTATCAGGGAGTGCATAAAGATATGTGTGCCAAAGAATTCATGAGACTGAAAGACTGCTTCCTGGTAAAGTGACGCTCTACACCCATGATTGGCTATGTCTGACTGAAAGCAGGTGGCGTCGAAGAAGGTCTAAACCTGGGCAGGGTCCTTGGTTTGCAGAAAGCAGCTGTATATTACTTGTGGGCGGCGCAATCATGTGCGTTACTCCGTACTATGAGACATTCAATCATGAAAGTCTGGATATATATTCTTAATAAAATACCATTTTAAGAACCAATGTAAGATCTCTAATTCAAATCAGAGTCTAGGGGGAGGGGTTAAAAAAAGAGGAAATGATCGCTTTCTTCGCATCTACAACTTCAACAGTCGCAACAAGAAAGTCGCGTTCTGTACTTCCTGCTCTTCTTGCATAATCATTCCCTCGTCGTCTGCACTGGGCGCCTTGCCATCAACGAGCTCGTATTGCTCAAGAGGCCGACGCACCACCTTCTCAATGGCTGACGCCTGCGTCTGGAAAGCCCCTTGGATACCGATATTATCGGGGTCGGAAAGAACAACATACTCCATCTTCACATCATCGGTGGGGACCAACCCAGCCTTCTTGCGAAGACGTTGGAGTCGGTTGATGATCTCTCGACCGAGACCCTGCTGGGCGAGCTCTGGATGCAGCTTGACATCAAGGATAGTCAGTACATCAGCGTCAGCGTTGGGCTCCATCTCTTCTGAAGAAGAATCCTGCTTCAGTCCTCGCTTCACAACGAGATCTCCTTCAACAAGCTCAATGCCGTCAACAAGAATCTTCTTGTCAGCAACGAACTTTTTCACGTCGTCGCTGCTCAGTGATGGCAAGGCCTTCTTGACTTTTTGCGCATCCTTCTTCAGCTTTTTGCCCAGTGTAGGCCAATCAGCGGACACGCTGTACTGGACATTGTACTTTGTTTCGTCAGACGACAGGATGAGCTCCTGGACGTTGATCTCCTCGAGGATATAACTCTCCAAAGACTTCACATCCTCCAGATATTGCTCGTCCTGATGGATGACGACGAGGCTTTTCAATGGCGTCTTCAGACCGAGAGACTTGCGTTCACGGGAAACACGAGCCATCTCGATGACCTTCTGCATGCGGGCCACTCTCCGCTCAACGATCTCGTCGAACAGCTCTTCGCGCACCTCGGGGAACGCGAGGAAGTGGACGCTTCGGCTATCCTCGTTACGAAGGTTCTCGGGAATGTGAGAGAGCAGACGGAGGTAGATGTTATCGGTAAGGAAGGGTGTGAACGGGGCAAGGCCTCGAACTAGAGTGTACAACACCTCAAAGAGCGTGTTCAGTGCATGGAGCGTGTCGTCGGTGCCGTTCTCACCCTTTAAGCGCTTTCGGTTGAATCTGATGTACCAGTTTGTGGTGTTATCGATGAGCTCCAGGAGACGAGGAACGACGGTGTACAGGCGGTAACCGGCCATTTCCTCGTTAACGAACTTGAGGAGGCTTTGAGTGCTTGCCAAGATCCAACGGTCCATAACGTTGGTGTTGGTTGATTCTGCCTCAGGGTCCCACATGAAGTCAACGCCTTCGGTCTTCTTGAAGAGAGCTGCTTGGCCCTCGAAGAACTTATAACTGTTCCACAGAGGGAGGAGGACCTTGGCGACGATTTCCTTGACACCACTTTCCTTGAACCTGAGCGGCTCAGCGCGAACAACAGGCGAGTTGATAAGGTATAGTCGCAGAGCATCCGAGCCGTACTTATCCATGATCAAGGAAGGATCAGGGTAATTCTTAAGTCTCTTTGACATCTTCTTTCCGTCCTCTGCAAGGACAATGCCATTGACAACACAATTCTTGAAGGGCAGTTTGCCAAAGAGGTGAGTTCCGAGGACCGTCAGAGTGTAGAACCAACCACGAGTTTGGTCAAGACCTTCGGCAATGAAATCGCCAGGGAAACTGTTCTCAAAGTGGTCCTTATTCTCGAACGGGTAGTGCTGGGAAGCGTACGGCATGCTACCAGATTCAAACCAGCAATCGAACACCTCACTCACACGGCGAAGGACGCCGTTGCCCTTCTTGCCGGGAATGGTGATGTGATCCACCTTGTGGCGATGGATATCCGTGATCTCTCCTTCATAGCCACTGAGCTCCTTGAGTTCTTGAACACTGCCGACAGCGACAACCTCGCTGAAGTCCTCATTCGCCCACAGAGGTAGGGGAGTTCCCCAGAATCGGTTACGAGAAATGTTCCAGTCACGAGCATTCTGAATCCAGCTGGCGAATCTTCGATCCTTGACGAAGCTAGGGACCCAATGGGACTCTTCAATGCCTTGAAGCATCTGTGGGATGATGGGTCCGATCTTAACGAACCACGAAGGAACTGCCCGGTAGATGAGAGGCGTATCTGAGCGCCAACAGAATGGATAGCTGTGGGTAATCTGGCTATCGACAATCAAGCGTCCGGTTCCCTTCAAGTGCTTGATGATGGCCTTATCAGCAGCCTTGACATGTTGACCTTGGAATTCAGGAACTTCTGAAGTGAAGTTACCCATATCATCGACAGGGTTAGGGGGGTGGCGGGTCTCATTGATGACACCGCTTTCCATTGCAACTCTGTAGTCGTCCTCACCGAAAGAGGGACTTTGGTGGACAATACCGGTACCATCATCAGCTGTAACATATTCGGCATTCAAGACGCGGAAACCATAGTCCTTGAAGGCATCGTAGAAGTAGTTGAATAGGGGCTGGTATTTCCAATCTTTCATCTGCGAACCCTTGAACCGATCAACAACCTTGAACTTAGCCTTCTTAGGGTCCTTGTATAATGTTCGGAGCAATGACTCAAGAAGGATGTAATGCTTCTTTGAGGCTTCGTCGTAGATTTTGATATACTCGAACCCGGGGTTCACTGCGAGCGCCACGTTCGAAGGAAGGGTCCATGGTGTAGTAGTCCACGCAAGAAGAGACGTCTCTGGGTCATCTACGAGAGGGAATGTAACCACGACGGCCGGGTCTTGAACATCCTTGTAATTTTGCTGGGCTTCGAAGTTGCTAAGCGGGGTGTTGAGAGCCGTCGAATAAGGCATAACGCGGAAACCCTTGTAAACGAGTCCCTTGTCGAATAATTGCTTGAAAACCCACCATACTGACTCCATGAACGAGGTGTTCATAGTCTAGATTGCGACGCTGTGGGTTAGCGACTGGTTCTCAAAGTGATCCAGACGGAGAAGCAGAAAAAGTCACGAACCTTGTAGTCGTTATCGAAGTCGATCCAGCGGCCGAGCCTGTCGATAGTCTCACGCCATTCAGCGGCAAATCTCATAACAATGGCCCTGCACTCCTCGTTGTATTTCTCAATTCCGATCTTCTCGACTGCCTCCAATCCGGACATGCCCAACTTCTTGTCGATCTCGTACTCAATGGGCACACCGTGCGTATCCCAACCGAATCGTCGCTCGACATAGTGGCCTTTCATGGACCAGTACCGCGGAATAATATCTTTAATGGTCGACGCCAACAGGTGGCCATAGTGAGGGAGACCGGTAGCAAACGGCGGGCCGTCGTAGAATGTGTACGGTTTCCGTCCTTTGGAGAGCTCGACCTGTCGGTGGAAGGCATTGATTTCCTTCCACCTCGCGAGGACGAGCTCCTCCTCCTTGGGAAAATCAATGGACATGACGAGCAGCGGTGTGGTGGCAGCTGTCAAGATGGTGATTGTATCGCACACGAGGCTGGCCGCGGGGTAGAGTCGCCTTTGAAGAAAAAGTGAGTCACCCCGCGCCTTACCGACCATGCCAAGCCCCACCCAAATCTTGAGTCACACTGTGTATACCCTACGCCCTTCGCTCAGAACTATAGCCCCAAAAATACACTATAGATGCTACAGAGTTATTTTACATTACCCCGAAGACACGAACGGTACGCACACCTTAGAACCTTAGAAACATTGCCCTCAAGCGGTCTATCATTTATATCCTACTCGTCTTCATCCTCCTCGTCCTCATCTTCAGATACTTCCTGACCCAGGTCCTTTAACCGTTTCTGTTGCACATCTTAGTATACCATTGTTCATACACTTGGGGATAGAATTATATGACTTACTTTGTCCTCATTCCTCTTAGTCTCAAGGTCACCAAAGACAATGAGGAGATCCTCAAGCTCTGACTGCGCTGCCTGGCGCGCCTCTTCTTTCTCCTTCGCCTCTGCCTTGGCTTTCGCTAGGGCCTTTTGGGCTTCTTCAACGGCCTGGGCAGTTCTGCGTGCCTCGGCCTCAAGCCTTTCGACCTCTTTCTCGGCCTGTTCTGCTCTAGACTCAAGAGCAGAGCACTTCGAGGAGTAGTCTTCCCTTACCGCTTCAATGTCTTGTGTAGACTGTTCCTTCAACGTATTGAGCTCGGAGCGTACTGTTTCATTGGCGGATTCGAGTTTAGCGACCTCTGAGTCATGCTGCCCTTTCGCAGTATCCAACCTCGATTGGAGGCCCTGGACCGTCTTGTTGAGGTCAGACACTTCAGCCGCATGTTGCTGCTTTGTTCGTTCCGCATCTGACCTTAAGGTCCCAACCTTCGAGGTAAGCTCGTCCACTTGGGGCTTGCATTGCTCGGCTTGTTCTGCCTTTGATCGCAAGTCACTGATAGTTTTGTTGAGTTGTCCAACTTCAGCAGCATGCTGTTCCTTGGTTTGAACAGCCTCTGATTTCAGGGCTTCGAGGCTCGTGGTCAGACCACGAGCCTCATTACTGTACTGTTCTCTAACACGGCCAATTTCTGACTCTAATGATCGAATCTGCTTCTGAAGATCTGCCACTTCGGCCTCGTGTCGTTCTTTGAATTTCTGACTCTTCCTTTCGTATTCGGCAGAGGTTTCCCGTAGTTGCGCATCAATGGCTCGGAGCTGCTCTCCATGCTGCTTAAGCAAATCATTCCTCGCTTGCTTGTTCTGTTCGCCTAACGCCGCTAGTTCTTGCTCGTGGCGTTTTTGGAGAGAGTCGTACATCCGTTGTAGCCTTGTAAACTCCAGGCCGCCTGAATCCCTCGACTTCCGATGTTCGGCTTGTTCTTGCTCGAGTTTGTGCCTCAGTGAAACTAACTCCGATTCAAGATTCTGTACAGCCTGACTCTTCTCTTCAAGGTCAGTCTTCAAAGAATCGACCAGCTCGCGCGAAACGCCTCTCTCCACTCCGTTGGTGATCACGGAGATTTCAAGCCCAGGTTCCCGATCGATGGCACGAGTCAAACGGCTGAAGTTATCCTTCAGAAATTCGACAAATGTTCTGTCAAAGAAGATCTCGGGTAGTCCGCCTTCGTAGTTTGCCCCGATTGTCTGCGGAAGAACCTCAAAGTCTCGAATCAAAGAAGATTCTCTTAGCCGAGTAATTCTATCAATAAATTGCTCTCTTCCTAGCTGTTCAAGCAGTACCTTGTGCAACGTTTTGCGGGAAATAGGAGAGTCCTTGGAAGAGAATTCGTAAATGATCCCTAGCAAGATCGTTGAGAGTCCTGGAACGAGCACATTTGTAACACCTCTGTGTTTAGTCTCCTGAAGCAAGCTTTGAATACTGCTGCCCTCGCCCAGGAAGTCGTTCACAGCATCAGGCTCCTCGAACAGCCAACCGCAAAGCAACATCAGGTAACCGAGAGATATTCTCTCATCATCTCCGCGCTTTATTCCGGTGATCAGGTTGCCAGCGATTGTCTGAATGCAAGTTATAACCTCCTCGCCAGCCTCGGCATCACCCTCGGTCACCCCCATCGCGACTGACTTCGCTTCCGCATTCTCGAAAAGCAGGTGGAACATCAGGACAGAAGCCATCCATGTTTGGTATGGGTCAGCGTTGCCTCTTAAATCCGGCGGCGTAAGTAAGACTGTTAGAATGTTAGGTATTGCGTCTTCGCCGCTAACATGCCCGTTGATTGCCCTTCCCAAGACGTGAACACGAATTCCCGTATGGTTTGTGAAAAATGCCTTTACGCAGTCACAGGCTGCTAGTCGCGCATCAAGGAGTTGAATTGGTGCTGGTTCCAGGGAGAGTTTGAGCAAGGCTTCGATCACATTAATCCGGGGAAGCGTTTTCGCGGGTTTCGTGCCATTAATCTCCTCGCTGGCATGTCCCGCACCCCAGAAAACCTCAACATCTCCAAACCGTTCCTGAAGTGGTTGATTTCCACGAATTAAGTCGGCGCATGTTGCAAGAGCCTGCTTTAGTCAATATCAAGCCTTGATTGGGCAATGATGTACTAACTTTTGCTGTAACGTTGACGGAGAACCTTTGGCCAAATGCGGTGCTAAGCACTTGCTCCATCACACCGCTATTCCAAAAGGCCATCTGATTAGCATGTGTATTGACCCCTCCTTTTACCAAGAATAGCTGAATAATCACAAGGAAGCCCCAGACATTCCTATCGCGATGGGCAAGGGCCCATTGCGGTGTAGGTTCCTCCGAGGAACCTTGTTCACGGTTGACCTCAGCAAGAAGCTTAGCCAGCCTTTGTATACAGCCGGTCTCCCGGAAGTATGACTGATTCGGGATGTTAAGCCTCAGCAGGTTAGCAAGCAGCGAGAGACAGTCCTCAATGACTTCTGATCCATGTGTCAAGCCTCCTTCTGTCTCTATCAACGAGCATATAGTTTCGAACGCATTCTCAAAGGCGACGAGCTTCTGGAACTCCTCCGATGCGGGTGTCAATGCGATAAGGAGGAGGAGCGCCTCTGCCATGGGGAAGATTTGTGTTAGCTAGGTCTGTTCTTGGGCATGAAAGTGAAGCACGTATGTAAATAAAAGCCAGAACATACCGTTTCGTACGGGATCCCGCGAATCACTGAGCGCACCAACAATCCTTGGAATACCCAGTGGTGCTGTTAAGATACATTCCTGCGTTCTCTCCGGTCGTGCGCTCGAGATCTGATACATAAGCTGCAATGAATATAGGCGCGAATAGAAGTCGCGGGTGTCTAAAAGGTCGAGAAGGGCTGTAATATTGTCTTGTCGCTTGCGTCTTGTTAGTGCTTAGGGAATGGCATCACCCAACGGCCGTTCATACCTGCGTAAACTCGTCCGACAGCCAGAGAGCTATTTCGTCCGACGCTTCGGGCTAGACAAAGGGTATTAGAGCACCAAGGATAAAGCTGATGGCTGAAACAGACGTACACTACTCTCATCCGGCGAGAATAACCCCAACAGGGTCTCAAGGACCACCTTGAGCGTGTCCACATCTTCCCGATCATTGCGGAGACTGTTAATCAAAGGCCGTAAGGCGCCTGACGCAACTGATGCAGGATATATCTTCGCAAAGCTCCTCAGTCCTTGTATAGCTGCCCGGCGGTCCTCCAGTAATGTTGCACTCTGCAGCCTACTGCTCAGGGTGTTGATTGTGTCTGTCGCCGTTTGTTTGGCGGGCGCCTGCGACTCGAGGATTCGAAACATCGCAACGGGTCACTCGATATTTCATGGTCACCACCGGCCGGGGGCGTAGCAATTGCTAGACATCGAACAATTGAGGGAAATTTCAGAAGTGGTGAGCTGGTGAGTTGTTCTTTCGGAGACAGCTCCATGCATCAACCAAATCCACCGCCAAGGGGCCGCTAACCTGTCGGAGCCGCGACAAAAGAAGTGCCGAAACGGCCGCAAGTCATCCCCAGGCAACTCGACTGTCGCATTCGCAGAGACTTCATTGTTCTTTAACGTCTTTGACATACCCACGGCCTGCCATTCATATAATCTGGGTGCAGCGCCTCTCCCAGTCAGGGTCTTCCTTTCATCCTGACACATTTTTCTACTGTCAAGTCTGTTCCGAGCGGTAGTTGGCCTTCAAGTTTGAAATCGCTGATGGAGCATTTCGTGGGACGTGCCTAAATCTTCTACTTTACGTTATTAAGCTCAAAAAGAATCGATTATTCTTTTTCGCTCTCTACTGTTCCTCGTATAGCTTTCTGGATTTGATTTTTCGTCACCATGGGTGTCCCAGCGCTGTTCAGATGGCTGTCCAAGAAATATCCGAAGATTATCTCTTCGGTAATTGAGGAGTTCCCCTACGAGATCAATGGAGAAGAGATTCCGGTGGATGGCACGCGACCGAATCCAAACGGCGAAGAAATGGATAATCTGTATTTGGATATGAACGGTATCGTTCACCCATGTACGCACCCAGAGGGCAGGCCGCCGCCAGCAAACGAGGAGGAAATGATGATCGAGATATTCAAGTACACTGATCGCGTCGTGAACATGGTTCGGCCCAGAAAGCTTCTGATGATCGCCGTCGGTATGTCTAAACTTTCCTACGCTTGCTTTTGAAGAACTTGGAGCTGATTCACCGTTTTACCTATAGATGGAGTTGCCCCAAGAGCGAAGATGAACCAACAGCGAGCCCGTCGATTCCGGTCCGCCCAAGAAGCGAGAGAGCAAGACGAAAAGAAGGAAGAATTCCAGAAGATGCTTGCTAAGCAGAATGGAGACAAGGACCAAGGGCTTCAAGAGCAGGTTATTCAAAAGACGTGGGATAGCAATGTTATTACACCTGGAACGCCGTTCATGGATATCCTTGCAGCGTCTCTACGGTACTGGATTTCGTACAAGCTCAACACTGACCCGGCTTGGGAAAAGGTCCGTCCCGCTAACAAACGTACTGCCATGATTCTGACCTCTACAGATGAAAATCATTATTTCCGATGCGACGGTCCCTGGAGAAGGTGAGCACAAGATCATGGAATTCATTCGATCGCAGCGGGCTTCACCTGAGCATGACCCCAATACTCGTCATGTTATCTATGGATTGGTACGCGCCTCGTTTCTCATGTGGATTTTAGATAGAAACTAATAACAATTTCGCTGCACAGGACGCAGACTTGATCATGTTGGGCCTAGCCACCCATGAGCCCCATTTCAGAGTCCTGCGAGAAGATGTTTTTGCCCAGGAATCCAAGCCGCGGACCTGCCATCTGTGCGGTCAGCCCGGGCATAAAGCAGAAGAATGTCGGGGCCAGGCAAAGGTGAAGAACGGAGAATTTGATGAGAAAGGAAAGCCAGCCACCCCCAAACCGTTTATCTGGCTCCATGTCTCCATTCTTAGAGAGTATCTTGCGGCGGAGCTCTTTGTTCCTCATCAACCGTTTCCGTTTGACCTTGAGCGTGCGTTAGACGATTGGGTTTTCATGTGTTTCTTCGTAGGAAACGATTTCCTTCCGCATCTGCCTTCTCTTGATATCCGCGAGGATGGTATCGATACACTAATCGCAATTTGGCGCGATAATATCCCGCTTATGGGCGGGTATCTTACACAAGACGGACGAGTGGACTTTAAGAAAGCGCAGCTCATCCTTCAGGGCCTTGCAAAGCAAGAAGATGCGATCTTCCGTCGTCGCAGACAGGCGGAGGAGAGAAAGCTTGCGAACGAGAAAAGGCGCAAGCAGGAGGAAAAGTTAAGAAATGAAGAGCGCGCTAGGAAGCGGAGACGAAGCTCTCCTACATACGAGCCCCTCGAATCCCCAACAAGTGCGAAGCCTCGTGCCGCCGGAGGCGCCGCCGCGGCTCCAGCCCAACTAGAACTAATCACTCCTGCTCGGGGTGAACTGACTCGGCAGACCAGAGAACTAACCCACAGCATGGTGGTCAACCGCGGTGCTGTATACCGAGCCAACATGGCTAACAAAAGCGCCGCTGCTGTTCTGAAGAGCAAACTTATGGGCGGAGCGCCGGAGAGCGAAGCCTCCGAGGAATCGGAACCAACACCAGAGACACCTGATGCTCAACCCGAGACCTCGCCATCCGTACTCGGTAAACGAAAGGCAGGTGACGCGGAGATTGAAAGAAACGGCTCTGAGACACCAAGCAAGCCCCAGCCGCCGAAAGACGATGAGCTGCCGCCGGACACCGTCCGCCTCTGGGAAGAGGGATACGGCGACCGGTACTATGAACAGAAGTTCCATGTTGACCCCCAGAATAAGGAATTTCGTCACAAAGTCGCGAGGGCGTATGCCGAAGGTCTTGCGTGGGTTTTGCTGTACTATTTCCAAGGGTGCCCCTCCTGGACCTGGTACTACCCGTATCATTATGCGCCTTTTGCTGCAGACTTTGTGGATATCAGCGACATCGAATTGTCATTCGAAAAGGGAATTCCCTTCAGGCCTTTCGAGCAGCTTATGGGCGTTCTTCCCGCCTCTTCAAATCATGCTATACCCAAGGTGTTCCACCCACTCATGAGCGAACCGGATAGCGAGATCATCGATTTCTATCCGGAAGATTTTGCGGTTGACTTAAATGGCAAGAAGTTTGCTTGGCAAGGAGTCGTTTTGCTACCTTTCATCGATGAAAAACGCCTTCTGGCTGCTATGGAAAAGAAATATCCTCTTCTGTCAGACGACGAAAAGGCTCGCAATACTGTTGGTAAAGAGGTGCTATTGCTGTCAGACGGTCACCCACTTTATCAAGATTTAGTAGCGAATTTCTACTCTAAAAAGCAAGGCGCGCCAAAATATAAGCTCAACATGCGCATCAGCGAGGGACTGGCTGGCAAGGTCGAGAAGAATGAGGCGTATATCCCGCACAGCTCTCTTGTGTCCTCTTTAGAGCATCTCGGCATGCCCACTCTGGAGGATGACCGTTCGCTAATGTAAGTTCTCCCTTTTCAACAACTACAACAGCTGTTAACTAATTTTTTTTCTCTCTTAAAAGTGTTAACTACGAGATACCCAAGTCATCTCATGTTCACAAGTCCATGCTTCTCAGGGGAGTTAAATTTGCTTCTCCGGCTCTAGATAATGCCGACATTCAGGCTACCAAATCGAGAGCACAGCACTCCGGGCGCTCCTATGGCGGCGCGCCCCTTCGCGGTGGTCACCGAGGTGGTCGTATGAATTATGCTACTGACCGGCCGAACCCATTCGCAGCGCACCTTGATCCCAAGTTCATGCCAGCACCCAACACAGGCGCTCCAATGGGGATGCCGTCCGGCTGGGTGCCCCCGCCAAGCTCTGGCAACTTTCCGAGGGGACCACCACCTCCTCCAAGGGGAGGATACGGCTCCCAGCAGTATGGTTCGTACTCGAGTCAAGGGCAGCAGCGTGACTATCAACAGTCGAACTACGGACACGGCGACTATTATGGTCGGGGTCCTCCCGGACCCTACAACAACGGCCCCTCTGACCCGTACAACGGTAGAAACCAAGGTTATGGTTCGCAGGAACGTCGTGGCGGAGGCTATCGGGGAGGAGGACACCGAGGCCGAGACAACTATTCATCGAGAGGTCAGGGCGGCGGCTATGGTCGCTACTAAATGCATGATGCGTGGTGACCTCTTCAGGACAATAAGCAAATACATGCATTTGAAAAAGTTTGACATGTTGTGAATCATTGGCTTTGGCTTTTCTTTTTCCATTATCATTCTTGGAAGTCGGTAAGGAGGACGGCGTTCAATCGGAGGGCGGGATTGCAGGTATAAACAACATACCCTGTAGAGTACAGTACAGACAGAATCAAAAGAGATGCCTGAGAGCCATTATAAGTTGGTTCCGTAAAAATCACAATCCTACGATTCTATAAAACTAGAGATGTTCTTAGTAAAATGTTTGGCAAGCAGAAGAAAAGAGCCGCTGCCGAGACGACGACATCGGAGCTGCAAAGAGAAGAAAAATCCCCAGAAAGGGCGGGATTTTGAAATGAGTCAATCGCTCACTCTTTTTTTGTGCCCGCTCTTTCAGGAACCTTCCGGGCTGCCACTCTCCAGGCTCAATTCATTGTCCGAAATCATTCCTGGTGTCATATCTTGACTATTCTTGTCAATTCGCCTCTTTGGCAAGGTAAGTCTCTAATCACGTCTCGATCCCCCACTCTTCTCCGATTCTCCGATCGCCGCACCGCCCATGGCGCAATTCGAGCGAGCTAGGTTCAGATATATCCGTACTTGATAGCGATCAATTGCTTACTAGACTATCTAAACTAGGTGACGTCTGTCTATTCCTCTACCGAGTCGCCGCAACCGAACAATAGGCAGGTTGCTTGGGAAGCTTCGTCGCTTTGTGACCATGAACTAAGAGACATCAACATTCTCGCACACTTTCTACAACTCTTGCTTCTCTTCCCTACCTGCGCTACTCGTCTCTGATGATGGCCGAACCTACAAAGATCAGTATCTTAGGTCGCGAGAGTATCATCGCTGATTTCGGACTTTGGCGTAACTATGTCGCCAAGGATCTGATCAACGACTGTCCGTCCACCACGTATGTCCTCATCACGGACACGAATATCGGCTCAATATACACCCCCGGATTCCAAAAGAACTTTGAAGAAGCCGCCGCCGCCATCTCTCCCTCCCCCCGTCTACTCATATACAATACCCCGCCCGGAGAGGTCTCCAAGTCCCGCCAAACGAAAGCCGACATTGAGGACTGGATGCTGAGCCAAAATCCTCCATGCGGCCGTGATACTGTCGTTATTGCTTTGGGCGGAGGAGTCATTGGCGATCTGACCGGATTTGTCGCTGCGACTTATATGCGCGGTGTCCGATATGTTCAAGTTCCCACGACTCTTCTTGCCATGGTGGACTCGTCAATCGGTGGGAAAACCGCGATTGACACTCCTCTCGGAAAGAACCTTATCGGCGCGATTTGGCAACCGACAAAGATCTACATTGATCTCGAGTTCCTTGAAACATTGCCAGTGCGAGAGTTTATCAATGGTATGGCAGAAGTGATCAAGACGGCTGCCATCTCCAGTGAAGAAGAATTCACGGCTCTGGAGGACAATGCGGAGACAATACTCAAGGCGGTCCGCCAGGATATTAAGCCTGGGCAACACCGGTTTAAGGGTCTTGAGGAAGTCCTGAAGGCAAGAATCTTGGCCTCTGCACGGCACAAGGCATATGTCGTCTCAGCGGACGAGCGTGAGGGTGGTCTGCGGAACCTTTTGAACTGGGGCCACTCTATCGGCCATGCCATTGAAGCCATTTTGACCCCGCAGATTCTCCACGGAGAATGCGTTGCGATTGGTATGGTGAAAGAAGCGGAATTGGCCCGCCATTTGGGCATTCTCAAGGGCGTTGCTGTTTCCCGTATTGTCAAATGCCTGGCCGCCTACGGCCTGCCCACTTCATTAAAGGATGCTCGAATTCGCAAGCTCACGGCCGGCAAGCACTGCTCGGTTGACCAGCTCATGTTCAACATGGCCTTGGACAAGAAGAACGATGGCCCCAAGAAGAAGATCGTCCTTCTCTCCGCGATTGGACGCACTTATGAGCCCCGTGCAAGTGTTGTTGCCAATGAAGAAATCCGCGTCGTCCTCGCTCCAAGCATTGAGGTACATCCAGGTGTATCAAAGTCATTGAACGTTGTCTGTGCGCCTCCAGGTTCTAAGAGTATCTCCAACCGCGCTCTGGTTCTGGCCGCTCTTGGTTCAGGTACCTGCCGAATCAAAAATCTACTCCACTCGGATGACACCGAAGTCATGCTGAATGCTTTGGAAAGGCTGGGCGCTGCCACTTTCGCGTGGGAAGATGAGGGTGAAGTGCTTGTTGTGAACGGCAAGGGTGGAGACCTGCGCGCCCATCCCTCGCAGTTGTACCTGGGCAACGCCGGTACAGCTTCAAGATTCCTCACCACTGTTGCCACTCTTGCCAATCCGAGCACTGTTGATTTCAACATCCTTACCGGCAACAACCGTATGAAGCAGCGACCCATTGGGGACCTGGTGGACGCACTGACAGCCAACGGAGCTTCTGTCGAATACGTCGAGAAGACCGGCAGTCTGCCTCTCAAGATTGCTGCCTCGGGTGGATTTGCTGGAGGAAGTATCAATCTGGCCGCCAAAGTGTCATCTCAATATGTTTCGTCGTTGCTTATGTGTGCTCCGTACGCCAAAGAGCCTGTGACTCTCCGTCTAGTTGGTGGCAAGCCCATCTCTCAACCCTATATTGACATGACAACCGCAATGATGCGATCTTTCGGCATTGATGTGCAAAAGTCGACAACCGAAGAACACACATACCATATTCCCCAAGGCCGTTATGTGAACCCTACTGAATACGTCATTGAAAGCGATGCCAGCTCTGCTACCTACCCTCTCGCAATTGCAGCCATCACATCAACTACTTGCACAGTTCCTAACATCGGATCCGCTTCCCTCCAAGGTGATGCCCGTTTCGCTGTCGATGTTCTGCGGCCCATGGGCTGCACTGTTGAGCAGACGGAGACTTCGACCACTGTTACCGGGCCGGCTGATGGTATCCTGCGACCACTTCTCAACGTTGATATGGAGCCCATGACAGATGCATTCCTCACGGCTTCGGTGCTCGCAGCTGTCGCTCGTGGGAAGGAATCCAACCACACAACCCGTATCTACGGTATCGCCAACCAACGTGTCAAAGAATGCAACCGAATCAAGGCAATGAAGGATGAGCTTGCCAAGTTCGGTGTTGTATGCCGAGAGCACGATGATGGTATCGAGATTGATGGTGTCGACCGCATAACGCTACGCCAGCCTGCTGGTGGTGTTTTCTGCTACGATGACCACCGAGTTGCCTTTAGCTTCAGCGTGCTGTCGCTTGTAACTCCTCAACCCACTCTTATCCTTGAGAAGGAGTGTGTAGGCAAGACGTGGCCGGGTTGGTGGGACACTGCTCGCCAGTTGTATGGTGTGAAATTAGAGGGTCGAGAGTTGGAAGAAGAAGAATCCCTGGCCCTCAGCAGCACTGACAAGGCTAACGCCTCGATCTACATTATTGGCATGCGTGGTGCTGGAAAGTCGACGGCCGGGAACTGGGTTTCCAAGGCTCTCGACCGGCCTTTTGTCGACCTGGATACAGAGCTCGAAAATACGGAAGGCATGACTATCCCCGACATCATTAAGACCCGTGGCTGGCAAGGTTTCAGGGATGCGGAACTGGAGATCCTCAAGCGGTCTCTGAAGGAACGTCCTAGGGGCTACGTTTTTGCCTGTGGCGGTGGTGTAGTAGAGATGCCTGAAGCCCGCAAGCTGCTCGTTGACTATCACAAGAACAAGGGAAATGTCCTACTTCTTATGCGCGACATCAAAAAGGTCATGGACTTCCTCTCAATTGATAAGACCCGCCCCGCTTACGTTGAGGACATGATGGGAGTGTGGCTGCGACGTAAGCCTTGGTTCCAGGAATGCAGTAACATTCAGTACTATAGTCAACAGGCCAGTTCGGGTGGACTGGCTCGGGCATCCGAGAGCTTCAACCGCTTTCTACAGGTTGCTACCGGTCAGGTCGACAGCCTCGCCATCATCAAGAAGAAGGAGCACTCTTTCTTCGTCTCCCTTACACTGCCCGATCTCCGTGAGGCTGGGGATATCCTGGAAGAGGTGTGCGTTGGATCCGATGCAGTGGAGTTACGAGTCGATCTGCTGAAGGATCCCTCCTCAGAGGGTGACATTCCGTCGGTCGACTACGTTGTTGAGCAATTGTCCTTCCTCCGGAGCCGCATCTCACTTCCTGTAATCTTCACCATCCGAACAAAGAGCCAGGGCGGTCGTTTCCCCGACGATGCCCACGACGCTGCGCTCGAGCTGTATCGTCTCGCATTCCGATCTGGCGTCGAGTTTGTTGACCTTGAGATTGCCTTCCCGGAGGATCTCCTGCGAACAGTAACTGCCATGAAGGGATATTCCAAGATTATCGCTTCGCACCACGACCCCAAGGGCGAGCTTTCTTGGGCTAACATGTCCTGGATCAAGTTCTACAACAAAGCCCTCGAGTGGGGTGACATCATCAAGCTTGTTGGAGTCGCTCAGAATCTTGATGACAACACGGCGCTAAGGAAGTTCAAGAACTGGGCGGCAGAGGCTCACGATGTCCCTTTGATTGCAATCAACATGGGCGACCAGGGTCAGCTGAGCCGCATTCTGAACGGCTTCATGACCCCTGTCTCTCATCCTAGCTTGCCCTTCAAGGCCGCCCCAGGCCAGCTCTCTGCAACGGAGATTCGCAAGGGTCTCTCGCTGATGGGAGAAATCAAGGCCAAGAAATTTGCTCTCTTTGGCAGTCCGATTTCTGCATCTCGCTCCCCCGCCCTCCACAATTCCCTTTTCTCTCAAACCGGCCTTCCCCACAAATACTCTCGTTTGGAGACCACCAATGCTGAAGACGTCAAAGATTTCATTCGCTCCCCTGATTTTGGAGGTGCATCGGTAACGATTCCTCTCAAGCTCGACATCATGCCCCTGCTGGATGAAGTAGCCGCAGAGGCCGAAATCATCGGCGCCGTGAACACAATCATCCCCGTCTCTGGCGGGAAAGACAAGCCCGCGCGTCTGATTGGCCGCAACTCCGACTGGCAAGGAATGATTCTCTCCCTACGCAACGCAGGCGTCTACGGGCCCGAGGGCCAACAAAGCGCGCTTGTGGTTGGTGGCGGTGGAACCGCCCGGGCAGCCATCTACGCGCTGCACAGCATGGGCTACTCCCCGATCTACATCGTGGGCCGATCTCCCGCTAAGCTTGAGGGCATGGTCTCGACATTCCCCAGCAGCTACAACATCAGAGTTGTCGATGGTGTCGAAAGCCTCGAAACGATTCCGCACGTCGCGATTGGCACCATCCCCGCCGACCAACCGATCGACCCGGGCATGCGCGAAACACTGTGTCACATGTTCGAGCGCGCGCAGGAAGCGGATGCAACAGCCATCAAGTCTGTCGAGCACGCACCACGGGTGCTTCTCGAAATGGCGTATAAGCCACAGGTAACCGCGCTCATGCGGCTGGCGTCTGACTCTGGGTGGAAAACTATTCCAGGGCTCGAGGTTCTCGTTGGACAGGGTTGGTATCAGGTGAGCTAAATCTACTATATCTAGATTAAGCACTGGTGGACTAACCAATGTTGCAGTTCAAATACTGGACGGGGATATCTCCGCTGTACGAAAGCGCTAGGGTATGTCCATACCAAGTCCGCATCAACAACCGTTATCATTTGTCTCAGAGACTAATTTGCACACTCTAGGCTGCCGTCCTTGAATCCCAATGATGCTTTCCAAGCGCCATAGGATTCTCTTCTTTCCAACCGTAGCTTCCCTTTCTCTACTTTGATTTACGCTTATTTCAACAAAAGCGCGTGTTGCATTGCCATCCTTTTGAAGATAAGAGTATATACGCTCGGAACAATGCCAAAATATTAGATCTTCTCGAGCCTACATTATCCGCTATCTACCAATGACCCAGCTCCACGTTCATAGTTCTAGCATTTACGTAGGACGGATAAAAAGGCCTGAGCGTGCGCCCGGAAACCTTTGCTCCTAGCGACGAGTTTATCTCGGAAGAGAGAGACATGGTTCCGGATTGGGTAACATAAACTAGAATTAAGCTAGGATCGAATGATAACTTAGATAAGACAATATCGCTTGCCATCAGTGAAACTTAGTCTATGTAGTAGATGATCTAAGAATAGTATCCATGTCTGAGTTTGTGGTGTTTGCTGATAACCGACCGCTAACTGAACAAAACCCGCCAGGTCCAACTCTCCAGCGGAGCGATCAATGTTCGAAAACACGAACAACGTTCAGCGAAGACTCGCACGAGAAAATCCAGCATAGGTCAGATGAACCTGACACGAGACAAGAAAAAAAAATTCTTCCTCCACGATCTCGAGCGTTCGAGACTCGCATCGCCAAAATCAAATTCGAGGAAAAGACCTGGTCTAGAATTGGCGCCCGTGCATGAACGACGAACAAGAGGAGGGCTGTGCTGTGCTGGCTGCTGGGCGCTGGGCTCTCTCTCGGAAGCTAGCGAAACGATAATCGGCTCCGGGACTCGGTGCGCTTAGACTTCGACACTACTTAGCGGACGGAGACGGATTGATTGCGCGTTGCAGGTGTTCTGGATTACGGCCGACCCTACGAGATTATGCTAAGATCAACTTCTAGATTTATCATTTCCTCCCAGATTACTCCGTACAGCAGAGGTATTTGCTGATCTTCAGGAGAGAAGGGCGCTAACGTACGTAAGTTAGTCAGTTGATGCGACTGACCCCAGACTCTGGGAGTCAGAAGGTGGTGGGTTTGTTTCTGTTTTTGTGTCTTGTTGTCTTGCAAGCTAGTTTTGTCTAGGACAGTCACGGATGGGGCCCATGATGGATGGGGACAGGTGTATCTATTTTCGGTCGGGGATATGCGCGTCAACGGTCGCAACTGAGACATTGTATTTGGGTTACAGACCCGACGAGACGATCTACAGACGGGCGACGCTACCGGTGACACAGACTTAGAAGATAGGAGCAAACAGGGTGTACGGTGTGAATAACGGGCTTGATGTCGGATAATTGTTATCGGGTTTATCTGGCAATAAGGTGGGAAGAAGGGTCGACAGGACGCCTGGTCGGGCGCGGACCACCGTCCACACTGGCACACTCCTGATTATCATCTAAAGGATGCAGCGATGCAGCGAAATGCAGCCCGGGGATATTCCACGAATAATACGAAATTCGACACGGACTTGAATCGGAATCCTGAACTTTGAAGGAACTTCCAAGGGCTGACGGTGCCGTGCTTCCGAATCTCCCCTGCGAGAGGCTGTCTCGGTCAGTGCGCTGCTCTGGTTCTTGATCTGCCGGCCCGACGACCCATACGGCAACCTGACTCACGCTTTGTTATCACTTAACTATCAAGTCCCAGCGTCTCTCGATTTATCAGCGATGGATGGTAACTATCAAGGTATCGCATTTTGATATCCGACCGTGTCACAAGGCTGGGGCTGCGGCCGCTGTACAACTTAATTAACCCTGCGGTGTGAACTCAAAGATTAGAATATCATAACCAAACTATTGCATGATGAAAACTCTGTACTAGCAGTCATGACCATTAGTGTCGCAATCGCATCCCCCGCAAGCGCCCGGTGATGGTAGTATTCCTCCGATCGGATGCGCTGCTTGCGAAATCGCAACAGGCGACTGGGAGAGCCCTGCTCACCAACCGCTCACTCACGACGAGACTCGGACCTTCTGGAAGACACGAAGAAGAAAATTTTCCCCTTAGCGTGATCCATCCTTCTGCAGGCCAGAATCCTTTGTCCTGATGGAGGGCTAGTCTCATGCACAAGCAAGGTTTGGCAGCGCACCGCCGTCTTCTTTCGTTACCTCGTACGCGAGGGAAACGGCCGAGACCAAAATTAGAAGGCTTCTAGAAAAGATTTTTCTTCCGCGCTAGGCCTGTTTAGGCTGCTAGCCTGAGGAAGTCGACGCTCACCCTTGCGGAGTGCCCGAAGATGCCAAGACCACCCTGTTTCTCCGGAATTCCGATTTCCTGTTTGTTGGCCGAGTGGGCTTTCGTGCTTGTTTCGCCAAAACGCGTATTTTACACTGCCTCATGAAGGACGTGGACGATTCGATTATCTTCGGATTTGGACCTTCTTTATTATAAATCGGAATGTTGTTTCTTTCCACGATATCCCGACGGTGCATAATTCATCCATTCATTGTTCCATCCTCCCCCTTGCAAGTTGCAACCCAAACAAGCGTAGTCCGCCAGATCAGATCGACCATACTCCACCACAACCAACCACTGACAATGAAACCTTCACCATCAATCATGAAATGTGGCTTGAGAGTGGGACTCAGCTGAGGCTGTGCTTGAGCCCTGACACTTCCGCCCACCAATAAGCATGCTCCCCCAACGGCTTCTGTGGTTGCTTGACACATGGCATGGTAGACTGAAAAAAAAATTTTCCCACCCCTGCAAGCAGGCTTGCAGCCCTACGAACCGCCCCAGTAGTGGCTAACGAGGATCCCTGTCGATATGGCACCTGAAGACCGCGCCGGTGGTTAAGGTGCTGACGCTGGCACATTGCCCTGTCCACCAACAATGCCTTAGCCTACCCTATCAGCTGGCTTGCCGATGAAAATTCTGCGCTCCTCGGAAATCTGAATCCCGGGTTTCCAGATGAGATTCAGGATTTTTGGTGTTGCAGTGTCCCGTTGCATTATTATTTTCCGCGGAGGTGTGTGTGGACTGTGGTAGCGGAATACAATACTAGGCAGATCCTTTTTGGTGTGGGATGGATGATAATGAGAATTCTCACTATTATCACTGCATCGCATGGGTGTGCTCCGACGGCTGTATGTATCCTACTAGGTGGAATTGTCTTCCGGCAGCCTCGAGGTTTAATGATCAAAAGTCATCGTGATTAGTTATTGGACATGAAAAAGTGAGAAGACCGAGGTATAACCTTCTTCGGTAGGCTATCCCACAGACACACAGACAGTAATAGTACACTCCGCAGAGAGATCCGAGTAGAGCAATCCCCGGACTTCCGGAGGCTGACAAGACAGAGTGGTCTCGTGGCCGCCACCACCCCCAGCCCCAGCCTAAATTGAACCAAGAGTTTAGTAGCTCCAGATCCCGAAGACTCGGCTACCCGCTCGGCATCTGGCATTCGAGATCTCACTCCTACCTGCCGTCCTACACAACACATCGGCCGTACGGAAGACTCAAGAGCCAGTAGAAACCCCGGATCCGATGCTGACAGCCACACACGAAGGCTCAGAATCCCGGTCTGAGATCGTGCATGGAAGGGGCGAAAAGTAAAAAAAAAAAAAGAAAAGAAAAGAAAAAAAGTACTGTGGAATGCTGATCCACTCCCGTCATCTCCTGCTACCATATTACCTTTTCCCCCTCCCATTATTCCTCCCTGCAACGCAACTGGCAAGTCGAGACTCTCAGTTCAGCGCTGCTGAAATCGAATCGACTTGTATCGTACCGACATACCATAGCACGGCGACGCTAAGCGAGCTCAACCGCGTGTGCAGACTGCGCCCGCCCAGTGTCTCGTAGAACGAACCTTAAACAGACTAGTGATTATTATCTCCCTATGGGAACAGATTACATTGGCTACGAGTCCGACAAGCATCGCACGCACCTGCAAACACGTATCGCGTCAAATTTACCTATCTAACTAACTAGCTAACTATCTGGGCTAGGCCAGGCCAATTGTCTCGGGCATTGCCACTTGTTTCAGCTGCTCTGGTTTCCACAGCGTATGCACTATGCAGCGGTTGAACTACTAGATTGGGGAGCTTTGCGAGTGGTTGGGTGGATTGGGTTGGTCGGCGTGATCAACTTGGTTGATTTTTGTCTGGGGTCGATCCACTCTGGTGCGGAGTATGTAGACTTGAGTCCTGACTCTCGAATCTCAGGTGCAGGCGCGGACTGGTGGATGTACTATTACTGGGTGTGGGCACGACTACTACTAGGTAGGCGGAGAGTTTTGCCCAGCTGATTCGGAGCGGGCGGGGGCCTACACAGAGACTGTCTGGGATTGGCGGGGCTAGGTAGTTGGAAACGCGATGCTCCTCCCAGCTGGAATGAATCGAGGTGGGAACGATCTCGCTGGCGGGATGTACGAAGAGTTGATCGCCGCGCGGCGCTGTTTCGACGCCGCCCTTCCAAGTTCCCAGTAACTAGTAGATGCTCTGTAGGCAGCTCAATTATTCCAGTTCAGCGCGGCGAAAAACTACGCTGAAGCATTATGGCAGAAAATAGTATGAAATACATAATACACAGCATAAGTTGGAATAATGAAGAACTGTGAGTAATACTGAGTAAAACCGACTCAGACATTGTCTCTGCCGCCTAAAGATGCGAATTAACTCCGAACCACATGGCAGGTACTAGTAGACAAGTCAGGTGTCGATTAAGCGCCAATCGACTACTGCGGAGTAAGCAGGACCGAAGATGCTAGGAGCAGGTAGTCGATACTACTAGTTGTGTATGGAGTAATACAATGCGATAGAATCAGGCTGAGGCTGACATTTCCCTGGTTCAGAGCCCAGACAGGATTCTGTTGTACGATGGGCTACGATCACGTTGTTTGCAAATCGTGACTCTTTGCATATGAAGTATGGTCATGTGCCCAGGTTTGGCTGTCTGACTGATTAGCCCGGGATAGGACAAGGACCACGGAAAGCGTCGGTCGATTTTACCCTAGTCAGAGTGCAAGGCCGGGGTTAACGCATCAGCTGACCGGGTGATGTTGCCTGGCTGAGCCTCCAGCCGATCGCAAGGACACGTTGTCAAGTCTCTGAAAGTGTTGAAGAGAGCTAAGCGATGCGGCCGAGAGGAAACTTGGAAGACTAGACGAGCTCAGTTGAGTGAAGTCGGAAAGGCGCGTGCCGTGGGAGCGTCACCCGGTGTTAGGAGAAGGCCGAAAACCCAACACCATGGACGGGGAGAGAGTTAACCGCAGGACCGAGGGTTTTCCGGGCCCTGCGCAGTGCATGCAGAAACGAAAAAACGTGGTCAAAGGACGTTCCTCCAGGGCTAACGAGACTACTCGCCGATCTAACGATGGGAGAGGGACAGATCGAAAGCGGTTCCTCGCGAATATCGCGCTTTGATTCAGCGACCGGTGACTCCGAAGACCCTTTGGGCTGCATAAAGGTTCAAGCCACAGATGCTAGTCCCGATCGGTAATCAAAAGGCATGGGCAAGGTGGCTGAGTTCGCACTCGGGAACGCCAGCCGCTGTGGCCAGTCAGGCGTCTTCTTTTTGTCTGAGATGTGGAGCATTACTCAACAATGATCTTCGGCCGGGTCGCATCCACATAGTAGTATCCAGAGCGCAGCTTGAGGAATGCAAGGCCCTTTGTTCTCCATTTGTCATCGAGGAAAAGATGGAGAGATCGTCGGATAGCCGGCTCCCTCGATCTGTGGCTGAGAGCCACGGCCAGTGCTTCTGCTTCATGATTCATTATCATTGATGAGAAGATGGTGGGTCGCGACTACGTTGTAACTCCCAATCTGCTCTCGGCCAGCATTGACAGAATCGTAGATTATGTGATACCAAGTCCGGGGTCAGCATCAGCATATGTTTCCCAAACCATCCATCTCTTATAAATTGTATTGTCAGCAGAATATAAGGTTGTCCACGGGGAAAACTCGGCGAAAGAAGATATCGCCGACTACTAGTACATCCGGAGTAGTAGTGACTCTCTCTGCAACGGGCATGGCTGAATGGCATGCTCCGTGTCAGATGGGTCAATAACAATCCCCAGAGGAGACGAGGTTGAAGCGACGGAGAAAGTCGACGCCAACCCAACAGGACCACAGACCAGATCCAGCTGCATTGTGCGCTTGAAAATCTTTTCCGTGGCTTGGGGAGAGTAATCCAATCGGCGGAGGACAGGGCTGGAAAGGGAGGTTAATGGTGAAGGATCTTCTGGGTTGACACGCTGATCATCGCTTAAGGGAAAAAATAGAAATTTAATTCTAAAATAATCAAAAAGGGAAAAATAAATGATTTTGCTGCTAGTGCTAGGCTTGTAATTAATGCATGACTGTAAAATTACCGCTACTGCTTTTAGCGCAAGACTGGGATTCGTTGTCTCGCACGGAGAAGAGCTTCTACAACTTGTGACGCCATCAGCCTTCACCACTATTAATTATGCTCAAACCCCCCCTCCAAAATGTTCATAATCAAATTCGCCTCAACACATTCAGCTACACCTCCAAAACTACAATCTCGGTCAATAACCCAATCATACAGGTGAGCCCACTAGCAGCTGCTCTCTCTTATCGAGCTATGACACCCAATCCCCACCACTGCTCCTACCATCATATCACTGTGACAGCGGGCATCGTCATATGGTTGTGAGTCAGGTTCTAACCCAAATACAAACTCCCAGACCCAAAATCCGATTTAAAATCAACCCATCGCTCGATCAGTGATTATTGAGTGACCAGACTATTCCAGAACGATCCAATCGCAAAGCGTCTTCCAGCGCCAGCCCAACGGATCTCGCCTCCGCGACACTTGGTTGCGACAAACCTTCGACTCTCGGTGGCCTCTGGTGCCAACCCAATACTTTATAAGCTCCTGCCTTTCCCACCGGGTGGCAAAATTCCTCCCTCATCCGGCGCCTGACGTCCATTACTTTATGATGTTGATGCATCCACAAAATAAAGGAGCCTATTCAGAACCAACTTCAGTCCCCTTTATCAGCTATCCCGACGCGGTTTACATACAAGACGATCAATTCTTCCCAGAATACTCGCAAGAGATCCCGTTGCAGTACCTCAGTCAAGAACAACCGCGGCTACAATCCGCCTTTGAGTATCGCCAGGGCTTGAACTTCGTCTCGCCACCGTCGTCCGTGCCCTCGTCTCCAGCTTCGTCCGTCTCTCACTTGCCTGGGTCGACGGCAGTCGCTGCCGACTATTCTCCCGCCGTCTTTGACGGCTCGAACTTTGAAGCTCCTTCGATGACACCTGCCTCCTCCTACAACCCTTCGATTGACGGTCACCACTCCGGCTCTCCTCTCCACCAGTCTTATCTTTCTCAATACCACCCACCGCAGTTTGTCTTTGATAACTCACCGATGTTGACGCAACAATATATCCCGAACAACCACACTTGGGAGCACAACCTGCACAGTCTGCAAACACCAAGCTCGTCCTCGGGGAGATCACCAGGAAACTCGATCCAGCAGCACTCCGGTCACTACAGTGCTCCGACAAAGCCTCTTCCCACTCCTGTGCACACGCCGTTGCAGCATCAATCATTCCTAACCCCCCAATATCAGAAGAACGATCTGTCATCGCATGATGGTAGCCAGCCTGGGCTCTTCATGGCGGACCAGCAACAGAACCACTCACAGCACCAACACCAGACCAGCGATTACTCGCTCGCTCCTTCAGTGTCAACTGTGAGCCACAATTCTCCCGCCACCCCTCTTACCGGCTTTGAGGATGAGGAGATTGCAAAGCCCGTGCATAATGGTGAGAATCAATTACCCGCTGATGACCGATGGTTGCATGAGTACTTACGCCTTGATGCGCTTCCAGATTATAGCAGCTCAAACGGACTTCCGCTTGGGATTCCCAAGCTCAACAGAACAATCACCGATGTCTATCAAGACGAGCTCTACAATCCTATGCAAGCGCAACAGGCCGCAAAGCAACCTAGCCACCAACAGAATCTCCTGCCCCATTCGTATCAAAACCCTCTGAATGACCGCCTCAAGGCAGCTAACCAGGGTCATCTGTCTGCACGAACCCGGTCGCCGATTGGATCTATTCACAGAGATCGTTCTCCGTTCAGACAGAATTCTCCCCTGGCAGCAGAATATGAGAACGATGCGTTCCGACAACCTCCCGTCACAAGTGTTCCCAACGCTCACCCGATGCAACAAACGCAGGTTGAGCAGCCGAAGACCATCTCTCCCAAGGACGCAGTTTTGCACGATTTCGATCAAAGTGAAGATCATCAGTTGCCGTATCTACACCAACCTGACTTCAATCTCGGGGACACTCTCGGGCTACGACATGATAACACATTCCAGCCAGCTCCCAGCTTCCCTTCGGTGGAATCGTTTCCTCAATTCAGCCAGGCCCAGGGACCTTCCCAGCAGTTTGTCTTCAGTCAGCCTCAGCAGGGCCGGAGACAGTCGCAGCAGCAAAACAGCCTCCTGCATCAGACTCCAGAGTTTCCTGCTTCGTTGCCTCGATTTGAATCTACTGGGAGTGATGCCTTCTCCAATGGTGTGATTTCCCCCTCAATATCAAAGGCTACAGGCATCCCTCAGCGTGGTCCCGCGATCAGCCGACCTCAGGACACTTCGGCCGATAGTGGCACCTACACCTGCACATACCATGGGTGTACCCAGCGGTTCGAGACTCCAAGCAAGCTGCAAAAGCACAAGCGTGAAGCCCACCGTCAAACCACCCCCGGAGGTCACCAGCCTGGCCACGATGGAACATCACGCAACTCTCAGGCCGGCCCCCATAGGTGCGACAGGATCAATCCTCAAACGGGCAAGCCGTGCGGTTCTATCTTCTCTCGACCATACGACTTGACGCGGCACGAAGATACGATCCACAACGCCCGTAAGCAGAAGGTCCGCTGTCAGCTGTGCACCGAGGACAAGACGTTCTCCCGCAACGATGCTCTTACTCGGCACATGCGGGTCGTTCACCCAGAAGTTGATTGGCCCGGCAAACAGAGGCGCAGAGGCCGGGATTAGACTTCCCTCACTCTTCCCTCCCTCGCACGCTACTCTACTGGGCCCTTGTGCCAGCACGAATTTCAGTTGTGGAGCAACGAATGGGAGAAGCAGCTCTGAATTTCCACATCAAATGGCCTCAATAATGACTCGACATGAGATGAGCCAGCCTCTGATGTCATTGGCGCCGCCCAAAGTGGAAGGGAGCTGCTTCTCAAACCCTGATCGTCGCGGAGACTTCCTAATTCAGTTAGTGCTACGGCGCCGACGCACCCCAAGAACGCACTCATGATGTCATGGCTACACCAACTGACGTTCACCCTTCTCGAAAAAGGCATCGCTATCACAGCTGTCATCGACATAGGATGACGCATTTCTATCTTTTTCGTCCTCCTTTACATCTTCTAATTGTTATTCTTCTGTATTATTGTTCAGCAAGCCAGCCTTCCTTTTTTTACGATTGGGTCATAGATTTCCTTTCTTTTGCGGCATGGGTGGGGAAAATCGTTGCATCAAAAAGAAGCAGATTGTTTTTCACTAGACACGGGTTGGGATTGATTTCTTCATGGGTTACGCTGTACTATATTGATATTGTACGATTTTACGATGTTTTGCATGATTATTCGGTGTTTTCTTTGATGCAGTTTGCATTGGACCAGCAGAGCTTGGGTTCGAAGGCGCGCGAAGGTTCGAGTTGACTGTACACTATTTTCTGTACCCTACAATTGTACAACTACAGAACTTAATTCATCCAGATTGGTGATGATGATCAAATTGTCTTCTTTATGCTTCTATGATGTATTCCAGAATGTCAGCCTGAAGTCATTCGAGAAACCGCTCACAAATCATTGCAATGTGACTAGCTGAGACCCTTAGTTATCGAGAATGGAGCAAAAGCCCCATAATTGAACATGGAAACCCCCGCTACCCCCGTCGGACTGGGGTCCCGTATGCATTGAAACGCGTTGTAAAAGACCTACGACGATCAAACGTCAGGATTGATATGAAACCCAACCTCGAAAATGGAGAGTCGGACTCCAGTACTCCACCCCAGCTCTCACCTGCCGTGGTACAGACCCACTGGGGTGCAGAGCAGGTCCGAAGTCCGTATATCCGTCCGTACTAACATAGGACGTACTATAGGTGATCATCGGCCCTTTGTATTGTTGTAGATCTGTGGCTGCACAGCCACAATATCATTGTACCTCATGCATTCTCCTAATTATTAGGCAGGAATTGAATTGGGTATGTTGTCGTAGCCTTATAGCCAAGGATCTTGCGGATGAGTTTTGGGCTCGTGGGTGGTTGGGTCAAGAGATGCGAGCATTAGCATTGGGCTCCAATGTATTTCTCGAGCTTTCTCAGAGACAGCCATCTACGTACACTAATAGACCAAAATAGCACAGCTACTGTACTTAGCATTTCCAGTAATAGTTCTCCTGCGCTTCCAGTGCTGTCACGTGCCTGATAGAGGTCGAGTCGAGGAACACCCAGCCGCTTCCATCTTCTTCTTTCAAGAACATCTCGAAAGCTCAAGTCACGCACGGTTTTTCCTTCGCTATGATTGCAGTCCGAGCACTACGGAATCGAGGCGTAAACACTCCCATCACGCCCTCGCAAATCGGACGATGTCGAAATTCTCGAACTACCTTCCCCGATCACACCACTCACGAACTACCAAATGAACGCTCACGTCCCTAGACATTCCATTCCCGTGTTACACCAGCTACAGTGCCCCCTCTCTAACTTCCATATGTGAGAAGCATACGATGTTCGATCCAGGTGTATTGCCGTCACGGACACCCCAACCTTCCGCTATATCCCGAGCATCTTCAAGACCGCATTACAAGACATACAACGTTTATTCGAGATCACTTCCTTTTTTTTTGGAATCTCTCTGTATTGCATCATACATTCAGTATCACAGGACTGGATCAACTGTACGATGTCCCAGATTACGAGGGAGACGCAGACCTCAATTCGAGTTGATCCCATTCTTCAGTGAATCAGCCGTCGTTCCTGGATTCTAAATTTGTTGTCGCATGACTCCAAAACTTATCGAGGGGCAGATTTCCGCTATCCGGGTTCCTGCAGCGGTTCCTGGTGAACTCAAATTTGAGCTTGGGTGAGGCGATCATGTTCAAGCTTGGTTCCTAGCCACAGGATGCTTTCTCCGGAAGCCAAGGACGGAAAAGATAGGAAAACTATCTATTCAGACTGTAGACTTGGAAATTCAGTGACGCTGTTCAGACTTTTCACTATACTTTGGAGCCTAAGTATGCGCTCATGATATCCTGACCAACTGGTTAAAGTTTGGGCGATTTCCCTGGTGCATGTTTCCTAACTAGTATTGCCCAATAGTGGGAGCTTAGATGGGTTAGCTAAAGGCTGTGTTAGCCCAGCGATGCTTCAGCCCTTCTAGGCTTATAGGCCTAGCACTAGGACGCCCTTCTTTGAATCGGAATCTACGGTCTCTGGCCTGGAGCCAGTTGTGGTCGTGGCCATTAGGATTTGGTACACATAGACCAATGATCACAGGCACTTCGTGGGCTGTTATCGAGGTTCCCAAGTCTAAATGAGCTCACCTTTGAGGATCTCTCAGGATATAAGTTGGACATCCTCGCTAAGCTTTGCGCCTGAGTAGACATCTAGCATTGGCCACGAGGCTGTCGAGTATCTAGGTAAGTAGCTCACGACTCATTCAAAACCACTTCTCTCTACCTTGCATCTAGGCGAGGAGCAAGATTGCTGTCCCCAGTCAAATGTATCAGGCATCCATGAGAGTGCTTGCGCAAACCACAACAAAGCGAGCCCACCTGATTACTTCGAACTGGAAGGCGTTCTCATTGGCTACCTCGCTTCTTAATTCGAGGCCACATGAGCACTAATGTTTAACGTCCAGCGGCGCTGTACGTTTAGATACAACGTCGGCTTCATTCTCTGCGGCTATGTGGCACTCCCGAAAGCAAAAAAAGGTCGCTGGCTAGCAGTGCGAAGAAAGCAGTATACAATCGTCATAGGTCAGTCCGTATACAAGCCGGGGGCCCCCAAATGCAAATCTACTCTGAAGTATAATTCGTCGAAACGTGGACATTGTCAAGCTAGAAGACTAGTCAAATCTTAGCGCTTACTCTAGATATAGATGAAGTCACGAACTAACTACCTGACTACATAGAGCATCTCGGGATTGCAAGCGAGCTCGGCTCTCGAGGCGTAGCTGGTCTACTTTCTGATGCGCTGCCGGAATATAAAAGAAGGCTCAAGGCCGTGTCTTTCAGTATCTCTTCTATCTTCACAATAACCTATTTGTTCTTCCAGACTTCTCACTGCAGCCATGGCGACCACTTTGGCTGATCTCACTTCCACCATAACATCTGCTCTATCGAGCCTCCCACCTCAGGACAAGATCCAAGATGGGGAGCGTATGCAGCTCCTCGAGGCTATCAATCGTTTGCAAGCAGAGCTTGAGCCGCCTCTCGTATCCCTTCGGCGATTTTGCTTCTCGGTATGTTGATGATTTTACTTCGTCTAGCCTAATTGTTTTTTTTTGTCGGACAATAAGTGGAACAGATGCTGAAGTTGCCCAGCACTACCCACTCGTGATCATTCGAGTGGCCCAAGGCATGGGGGTCTTCGACACTTTCATTGAGGCTCAGGGTGCAGCGTTGACTGCCCAAGAACTCTCTTTAAAGACAAAGGGGGACGACCAACTCTTGAGTATGTATTGGGCTTTCCCATCCATCAATAACGGAATAACACTAACGGCCGACATCCATAGAACGTGTCATGCGCTTCCTTTGCGCGCATAGTATCTTCAAGGAAACTGCCAAAGAAACATATCAGCCGTTGCCTCTCGCTATGGCCTTCGGAACCGGGTCTGCGCCTGGAAACATGATCAAGCACTTGTATGTGTCGCACAGCCTATGTTGGGTCAATAGCGCTTACCCATGCACTCTTCTAGTCACGCCTGTATGCAAGCAAGCGCCAAAATCTTCGAGTACTTCGAACAGAGGGGTTATACAAATCCCGAGGATGCTTCCGATGCTCCCTTTCAACTTGCATACAATACAAAAGACCATTATTTTGAGTGGCTCAAGAAGAATCCCGAGATCCAGGAGGCTTTCAACTCAGTCATGACAGAGTCTCAGAAGCACCGTGGCGTGGACTGGTTTGACATCTTTCCAGTTACGGAGAAGCTCACACTGAGCGCTTCGGCGTCCTCGGATAGAGCTGTACTCGTCGACATTGGCGCTGGGGTTGGCCACGACATCAAAGCTTTTAAAGACAAGTTTCCAGAGCTACCGGGCAAGCTGATTTTTCAGGACCTCCCACAAGTGATTGACACCGTCAAAGAGCCGCTTTCCGATGGTATCATTGCAGTCAGCCACGACATGTTCGAACCGCAGCCAATCCAAGGTGCCAAGGCGTACTACATGCGAACAGTACTGCACGATTTCCCAGACAAGCAAGCCCTAGAGGCCCTCTCCCACATTCGTGAAGCCATGGCAAAAGACTCTATCCTCCTTATCCACGAGCATACGACTCCTGAAGGAGGCAATGTCCCACCACTAGCGGCGACACTCGATTTTCATATGATGGAGTTATTCTCCGCCTTGGAGCGGAGCGAGCAACAATGGGTTGCCCTGCTTGAAAAAGCGGGTTTCAGGATAGCTAACGTCTGGAAGGGTCAGTCAGATACCGTTCCCGTTGCTTTATTTGAGGCCACTCTACCATAGAAGATAGCTATAGTATTGCTTAGTCGAGCAAACACGTAAGTCGCAAAGACTCCTAGCCACTCGGAGGCCGTCAAAATGCGTAATATATAGTTGAATCCGATATCGAATGAGAGTCGATGGATAGCTGCATCATTTGTGAAGAAATGTAGTTATAAATTTCATGGGCGAGGAAGTATCTTGGAAGCTTGGATAGTGGACCAGTTCACAGCATGTGGGGTCGACTTCAGCGTGTTGGATAGAAAAGAGTTCAGCGCTTGGGCGGCTTCATCATCAACACCCAAGACCTCAAGCCGGTCTGTGGCTTGCATTTCCACCTTGAGCGTCTCAAGGGCAAGTGATGCCACTACGTTGGAGTTGACAACTGCTTCGCGATGCGGCCAGCTCAGCAAAATGTCGATTGCCTGTAAGCGAACTAGATAATGCGAACACTTGGTCACAATGTACAGGCCAGGTATGATGCCGTAATCCATCGTGATCGTTGGACGTTCCGAGAACTTTGCCAGAAAATCTTGATGAGCTGACAGCAAGGCCACAAATTCAGGGGTCCAGCTAGCAGGCAGGGGCCCGTCAATGAGACAGGTCTTGATACCGAGAATCTGGCTGAGGCATTGCAGCATGGAAAGAGCGAGCCCTCGCTGTTCCTTGTGACTCAGCCTATGATAGGGTCTGTCGTGTAGCGCTTGTATTCGGTCTCGAAGTCTGTAATAAAGTGACAAAAGTCGCTGCTGGGTTCGGTGTAAATCAAGGTAGTCCGCCCTGATATCAGCTTCGGACAGCGGCCAGCATTTGGCGAGAAACGGTATTCCAAGGTTCAGCAGGCCTATTACGCTATCGCGCACATCATCTAGAGTATGTAACGGGCGCCTCACAAACCAATCATCTTCTAATTCGTCACTTGCGAAAAAGAACGGCTTTCCTGGTCCGAAGTGAGAATATTCGACATCCAGTCTCTGGAACATTTTGACCAACCCACCATCTACTTCCGATATCGAACGTAGTTGTCGCTGCTGCTGTGCCTCTTGTAGGATCCGGAGGCCGCCTCTCAGGTGTTCTAAAGCATTGTCATACCGCCCCAAAAGCAAGTCAGAGATAACGAATAGCAAGCAGCATAACAGCATGACCTCCCGAAGCTGAGGGTCGTTCGAAGCCTGGCGTCGATGAAGAATCTCAAAGGAGCGAGAAGCCTGCTCTAACGCAAACCGATGCCGAGGATGATTGAGATTTTCTCCGGACAGGCGCATCTGGTTCTCCTCAGAGTCTTCGTGCAAAGCGCCAAGCATGTTGGCGGCATGGTAGACGGCGCGGTCAACATGGCTCAACTGCATGGCCATTTTCTGCCACAGTGGCTGGTCAAAAAGCGCCGATAAGCTTGGAATGGAATGGTTCATGAAATATGAAAAGCAGCGTTTCTCGTCCGTCGTTGTCAACCAGCCCAATCGAGTAGCGACCTTGTGTTGGAGTGCGAGGGCGAACCTCACGACTGGCAAACGGGCCAGGTCATACCCATCGCAGGTCCGACCTGTGGAGGTACAATTGTTACATGCGCCGGGACCTTCATCACATTTGATATGGCGAGCGCTATAACATCAATCAATCCCGACACACCATCCGCCGCTGCTGGGAAATGTGCTTACCGACAAGTTCGACAGCCTGTAAGGGACCGCTTCGAGGACTTTCTGCGTCTCTTTGGAGGCGACATGGAAGGTGTAGGTCAGCGGTCTAAGGATGGTGAGGGATAAATTTGTGATTCAACTGAACCCGATGGAAAGGAGCTGAATGTCACAGTTGAGCGGGGATGCGCTAGGACTCAGGCGGCCCATTTTGCTTGCGTGCTCATTGGGGCCAAAATGAGAAATCCTCCGAGCCCCAGAGCTCGAGGGAATTGTACTGAAAGATTGAAGTTGCCCAGCCGAACTCTCGAGTAGCTCCAGCTGGAGGTCCATTTGCTCTTCGCATCCAGGTCATCACGTGACCAACAATGGGGAGGACCAGATGAAGTCCCGGCTTTTAATACTCGGTACCTACCTGCCTACAAGTCAGGCGCGCGAGGTCTATTTATTGAGAACCAGATTTCAAGTTGCATCGGCCATTTGCAGGTTCCAGGTACAGCTCTCTCATGAGCTCCAGGCTTAGCGCAAAACAGGCAACCACATGATACAGCTATACGAGAACCTGCTCCTCCGAAATGGCTTCTCCTCGTGAATCACTGATCTTGAAGTCGAATGCACTTGGCTCAACCATTTGCGTTCTCGGTACGATAATACACATCGGTTGAGTTCACTTCTACGATGGTGGATGAAAATTCGCCTCCATGCGCCCCCGCTCCCCAGTACCCGCATGAAGCAACAATCTACATCCAGCGGAAGCTGGACCCCGCTCAAGCCCTCACAGTGGACCTCAACATGTCACTGCGAGACTTCAAGGTCATCGCGGAGAGGGTTCTCGGGGTAGCGGTTGCCGACCAACGGATCTATCAACGGGGCGTCATGTATTCTGCGTGCTGTTGTGGTAGCTGTCGAGAGCATAAGGACGATCAAACTCTTGGCCACTATGATGTCCGAAACGTACGTCAAACATTGGATTGGAAGCCGATGGAGATCCCTGGTGTAGATAATGAACTACTTTTCAAGGGCGATACCGTAATGATCATCCCACGTCTCACACAGGATAGGAGCAAGGAGTACTCCTTCACGACGGAGATCTTTGCTCGGAACCTTATACCACAACAGCTGCCCGTCAAGGCCGACATGAATATGCTCGTGCTCGAATTGAAGGATCTCATCGTAGAGAAATTCAATTCTACTTTTTCCTATGAGCTGGAGGCATTGCACATGCGGCTTGTTTACAAGACGAAGGAGGGGGCCAGGGAGTTGTTGAATGGTCAGTCCTTCGTTTCTCGCTTTGGCTTGTCAGCTAATACTCTTAAGGTGCGCGGTTGTGCTGGCGTGGGATTCAAAAAGTGAGATGTTTGTCTATTTTCGCCCTCTCAGATTCGCCTTGCAAAACGCGGTGCTGACATATCGGTGTCGTCCTAGGGTGACACTATACATTATGTTATGACCTTTGCGATCGGGAGTCGTAGGTATAGCCAAGTGGCGAGAGACGTTGTTCAGCATTCGAGAAACCTCTGTGCAGGTTGACGGAAATTTCTGGCATGGCATTTCGTCCACGGCGGCGGAGGGCGTATAAGGTTCTAGGTACTTTGTAGCACCCTAGTGGCGGGGTAATCTCATGTCTAGAACTTGTGTTTGAGCGAGGACGGGGAAGGAGGAAGACATATAAGATATTGAACACTAACTATCTCTCTCATGCGAGCGGCATAGATCAGGCATTCATTCCCATAAACCCTCCAGAATCAGTCCTCTTGATCACCTCGAGAACCTCCTCAGGCTGGCTAAGTTGCGGTAAATGACCAGCACCGCACCTCTCGATTCTACTGCCCGCCAGTGCAGCCAATTGCTCCTGCAGCGGCACAGGCAATGCGTTGTCACCCTGGCGAACGAGTTACACGCTCGGCACGTGCTTGCAGCCGGCATATTCCACCGCCGCGTCCCAGCCCTGCGAAGGCTGTGGCTTGATTGCCGCTAACCATGTGGCCTTCTCGTCCTCTGGGAGATCACCGAAAAGCAATTTTTCAGGCTGCGCAGTGGCGTGCTCCGTCCTTAGAAGTTGTCAATACAATGATACGCAGTTCGGGGCAGTGTAGAAGAGTAGACATACCTCGACAATCGCGAATGGTGGAGCTTTGTGCTCATATCCCTCCGGATAGACTGCGCCGGCGATGGACATTATACTAACGACACCTCCCTCGTTTCCATTATGAGTCCGTTCGGCTTTGCTCAATCCTTTCATCGCCTCGCTTCCGATGAACCCTCCAGCTGAATGTAGGACGAGCAGTACATCCTCGCCCCGTGAAACGACTGTCTCTATGTGGTTGCGTATGGATGCGATGTCTTCTTTCATGGTTGGATTTCCTGGGGAGGTGATGCCTGTACTGGGAAGCGCGGAGATCTCTGTCGCGAAGCCACGGGACTTCAGGAGAGAGGAGACCCGGTTGAAGACCGACGGGCCCTCCCAGAATCCGGGAACGAGAAAACCGTCGGTGCCATTGGGGGGGGGGGGGGGGGTAGAGGGGGGGGGGGGGGGGGGGGGGGAAAGGGGGGGGGGGNNGTGTAAGAATGAAGACGAAAAGGGGCCGTGGTGGCACTCTTAAATCAACATAGCTGGCAAACCGGCGGATGGCAGGCTATTCGGCGTGGACCCAGGAACTTGTTTTTTGTGGGGTAGCTGAACTTGTCGTTGGGAGGCGATGAGCTTTAAGAGTCGGATGCCGGAATTTGGAATAATTCGGTGAGTTAGCCAGTCATGGGTTTCTTTTGACTGGCTAAATGGGGCTGTTCCTGTGCAATAGTAGTTGGGGCTTGCTCAGGCGTCGATGTATCGGGGGCCTGGTTCTTTATCTCGTTATCTCAGCCGCACTCCGTGGTGATCTTTATCATATCGTCATTGGGGCCGGGTTGGCGAAAGACTCGTCAATGTCCGTCTCTGCAACCACACCGTCTTCGCCAGTCTGCTTACGCACGCTCGGCTCAGTGTTGGGCCGGCCTTCGCATGTACACTCCCCCGTTCTACCAGTCCTTACCTGTGATTTCTGCCCCGTATGTCGGGGGTCCCTGGTGAGAATTCCAGTGTCCTCAACGCCTGGCGGTCAAACGACTGGAATACGTGCTCGCGGCAAGATGTGGCGGCGCAATGGCTACCCTCCATGCCCCGGGTAGGCTGTCTGCCAACCCAGCCAATACGATGTGTCTGAGATTTCGATTGCCCGTGGCATCCTCCTCGGTTCCAACCCAAGGCCCAGCTTCCCCCGCCGCGATCTGTGGCCTAGGATTTGCTACCGGGCCGTTGGCATTCGGGCCGATGTGAAAGTCGCTTGTGGTCTGTTTCAGTTTCCTGGTGTTGAGGGGTGTCTGAGCCATGGAGACGACGGGTGACGCGGTTGTCTTCAATCCCTCCACATATGTTCGCGGTGGGGTGTGGATGTGCTCTCCATGACCTGTTTCCGGTGTGCCCTCGCGTTATAACTTTGCCGACGTGATGTCCAGCCATCGGGTCCTTCTCGTATGTGTTTCAATGTGGTGTATGAGCCCATCTGTGCCTGTGTTCCGTTTGTTGGCGTGGTTGAGCTTGGTGGTCGTCTTGGTGTGGTTCCCATGAATGCGGTACGCGTTTTCAGGACCTTTTGAGGTCTATTGCTCGGTGGGTGGCTTCGGCTCCGGCCCTGGTGTTTCTAGCAGGGCGTCTCAGGTCTATGGTAGACTGCGCGTTTCGCAGCCCCTGTAGACATTGTTCTGGTGCGAATCCGTTCGTTGGGCCGTATGCCATCGTGTTGGTTAGCGTGGGTGGTGCCAATCGCGAAAACCATCTGATTCTCACGCAACCACGCCGCGTTGGATTCATGATGCAATATGGCATTCCCGAAGGACTGGCTGGGCCTTTGATTACGCGACAGTTTCGCGATCCTGTTGCTGATCGCTGCACATAAGCCACCATTCCTAATATGGGGCCTTGGCGATGTCTTGCAACACAGTGGCGAATTTCCTATTCTGTCGGACTTGGCATGGCTTGCTCTCCTCGAGGCTCGACGATGATCGGTGAACTGTGACCTTTATGTCTGTGTTTCTGTGCTTGTATTGTTGATTACTGTCTCTCTATGTGTTAGCTATGTTTTGTTCAATGAGAAGACGTTGTTGTTTCGGCCTAGTATCGCAGTACAATATGGCACCTAAACCACACACCCCAATATATATACCTCGTCCACTACCACCGTATTTACAGCCAGTATGTCCAGCGACAAGCCAACGCAAGACAACAACACAAGCCCAAAGCACATAGTCACAATAATATTCGAGAGTCATGTATAATCAAGACATAATATAAAAACCAGCGGTCCAGACGAACAGATACGACGCAACGAACCCGAAATAGAGCCCAAAAGGTCCCAAGGAAGGCGCGTCCCGATGAAGCAAACGCGCTCTCGAAGATATACAAACGAGCTGATAAAAGAACTTGGAATATAGACAGAAAAGTGAAGTAATCATAAAGAACCATGAATACTATTATTGACAAAAGCTCAATGCCATGCACTACGAAGGCTTACATTCAAGCATCCCTACAGAGTTCCTTACTCGGGACACCACGTCGAGGATACCATGGAGCCATGGACCCGCAAACACAACGACGCCCACAAAGAGAAAGCGAGCTACACAAGGAGAAAAGATTACTCGGACGAAGTTGATTTTTGATCATTTGTATTCATGATCGCGTCTCATGCCGCACGATCCTATTTAGCCCATGGCACCAGCCGAAGCATGAAGGCTGATATGATACAGAAAATCAAAGACGACCACAAGCAGACCAGTAGTGGACGCGTTGGAAAAGTAAATAAAAAGTACGTTAAAGAAAACCCAGAGACCCATGACACTTGTGTAATAAAAGATCAAGAACACCCCAACGTCCCAGTCATACCGTGAACCAACCCGAAAAAGCAAACCGTCGCGTCACTGCTGCGGAAGGACAACCGACGCGCCGACCGCGCAGGATGGTGGAAACGAAAACAACGAAGAAAGAACACGCTTAACCACCGAAACCGTAGAGGGTACCTGAGAGCAAGCAACGTTAGAAGAGGGAGAAGAGAACCAGGATAAGAGGAACACTCACGTCCTTGACGCTTGAGAGCGTAGACGACATCGAGAGAAGTGACAGTCTTGCGCTTGGCGTGCTCAGTGTAGGTGACGGCGTCACGGATGACACCCTCGAGGAAGGTCTTGAGGACACCACGGGTCTCCTCGTAGATCATGGCGGAGATACGCTTAACACCACCACGGCGGGCAAGACGACGGATAGCGGGCTTAGTGATACCCTGGATGTTGTCACGCAAGATCTTGCGGTGACGCTTGGCGCCACCCTTTCCGAGACCCTTGCCACCTTTGCCACCTGTTGAATGAAAGACGCGTTAGTTGAGGTTCTTCGAGATGGGTCTCATCAGGAAGACGGAGGTCACTTACGTCCAGACATGATGATAATGTGTTAGAGGAATAAACTTAAGGTTGGTGAAGTGGAGATAAGTAGAGTGTCGAATGGACGTCGAGAGATTGATGGGATTAGGAAGAGCGGATGGCTTCCATGGGTCGGGGGATATTTGTATAGTCAGGCGAAGCGCGTGGGGAGCGGACTGGAATCACTCGCGAGGAAGCGTGATCGTCCAATCAGAGCAGAGGATCCGAGCAACCAGCCCAAGCCCCGGGTAACGTGACGGTGACGCAGTGATTCAGCGGGGGAGGAGCTTGATCTCGGCGCGAAAACGCGTCGGGACCGTGATCAACATTCAGAGGGGCAAAAGTAAATTCCTACGTAGCGAAGAAACTGCTAGAATTCTTCTGATCCAGCGAGATACCAGTGTTGAGGTTGGGATCAGTCGGCGACAGGGAGCATTCTAAATCCGTGATCCTGAGATCCCATTGGCTGAACCGTTGAGATTCTCGCTTAGCGCAGCGGTGAAACTGCCAGGGCTGACCGCCCTGGCCCGCAACCCTTTTGATTTTCCTAGCAAAAACGGGGCCGCGAAATCACGGCTTATGGTGTGCTGCTTTCCGAACACTTTTTTTGATCAAAGGCAACGGCGCTAAGGCCACCCAACTTGACTGGCAAACACCAGATCACCCACCCGCTTCTCGCTTACTACAAATACCTCCCCCCACCCGCCCCCTCCATCTTTCTTCCAACTATCCTTTCAGTCGACACCTATTTTCAGCCATCGACTTTCCATCAACATCATCACTTTTTCATCTCAAATTCAACTGAATTCATCAAACACCATCATCTACAATGGCTAGAACCAAGCAGACTGCCCGTAAGTCCCACCCTCACTGCCTTTGCTATTGGTGACGCGGGACCATGTCACTGTCGCGACTTCTGAATAACATCACGCTAACTCCACATTAGGTAAGTCCACCGGTGGCAAGGCTCCCCGTAAGCAGCTCGCCTCCAAGGCTGCCCGCAAGGCCGCTCCCTCCACCGGAGGTGTCAAGAAGCCTCACCGTTACAAGCCTGGTAAGTAACACGTATTGACCTCACCTCACTGCCCCGGTGCTAACGCTTAAACAAGGTACCGTCGCTCTCCGTGAGATCCGTCGTTACCAGAAGTCCACCGAGCTTCTGATCCGCAAGCTCCCCTTCCAGCGTCTCGTCCGTGAAATCGCTCAGGATTTCAAGTCCGACCTCCGCTTCCAGTCCTCCGCCATCGGTGCTCTCCAGGAGTCCGTTGAGGCATACCTCGTCTCCCTCTTCGAGGACACCAACCTCTGCGCCATCCACGCCAAGCGTGTCACCATCCAGTCCAAGGACATCCAGCTTGCCCGCCGCCTCCGTGGTGAGCGTTCTTAAGTGCGTTTCGTGGTCGGTTCTTCTGGGAAGGCGATAATGGGGTTTTTGTTTCTTTTTCATGACTGGCGATACATGACGGGTTTTCTTTTTTCCAATATCAATGGGTTCGGCAATGGGTTTCGTGTTTTTCTCGATCGATAAATAGTAGGCTGCCCATTCAGCGGCTGGACGGATCATCATGGATGCTTTCGAATGCTATGTACATTAAAGGAATCTTTCTATCCTCGAACGGTGTTTCTGTCAATGCCACCGGATGGCATAGACGCGAATTCAGTATCTATGAACAATCAAGTCCAGTCCCAATCCTAATCTCTTCGTATCCTTCTGCCATAGCCGCGACCGTGGCGCGGTTTGCTGCCCGGTCGCAAGATCACTGGTGCCTGTCTAACCACCACACGGCCTTTGCTTCGCCTGATCCTGATCCTACGTCGTACAGTATTCTTCCCTAAACCCGTTGTTCTTCAAGATAGCCATGTGAGCTTAATCGAGTCCGTTACAACCTTTGTCTCCCTAGGACCGCGTACATACGAGGAGCATCGATGTTGGTACATGGCCGAGCAGGCCCGGGTACGCGTCAGAGACGTAGAAATCGTTGGAGAGTACAGTGGATTCTGTTAAGCGTATAAACCATGGCTTCTATCCAGGACTCTAATTCTTACCCAGATATCAATAGATAAGACTGATTTCATCCGAGTCTGCCTATATGTTGTACTATTGAGGTTGCCTATTCTTGTACTTTACAACGTACGGACTATGTACAGTGAGTAGGTCAGGTACCCGGTGGAGACAAAACTATTTATGCAACGCGCTAGGTAGAGGCGTGCTCCATCTGGGCTCTTGTGTCCTGAGCTGATGCATAAGGGGCCGAGGGCTAAGGCATCTAAGTGCTAACTATACGGAGTAATAATTTGATGATTTCGATCCCTTGCGTTCCTTCAAATTCATATTGATCGACGGAGTAATAATACGCTTATATTAAAGACGTATTGCAGTCGCATCAGTAATTGATATAGAAATGGCATGTTCTCTTGCTCACCTCGGAAACTTTTCAGCATTCGCCACCCAGGAGAAAACTCGAAGCTAGCTGTCAGCTACCGGGGTACAATCTAATGCATTGTGTATTATGTCTTGAATGATTCAGAAGTTTGCCGCATAAAATCGTTCTAGAATCAAAATGTTTTCTCTCCGTTCGGCGTCAGTGGGGCAACGGGGATGCCGATGTTGCTAAGTTTTGCCGAGAGGTCCACTATCAATCTATGTATGGCTTTGGGAATTAATCAGCGGTTATTTTTATGCAATAGTTATACGAAGGGCCCTAGGATCCAGGGGTACGACCTCGAGGACTCCTGGATTGGTTGTGTGTGGTTGCCGAAGTTTTGCCTTCGCTTCCAGGGTTGCCCTCGAGTCGGAAGCATGAATTCAAGTTTGTAGTAGCAAATACGAAGAGGAAACGGAAGAGCGATAGATGCAAGAGTAATGCTGCACATAAGGATCATAACTGACTGATCGACTCGGATATGCAAGCAGGAGAATATCTGACTGATAAGCCACGAGGTTCGAGGGGTGACCGAGTCCGATGCGACTAAAGATGCCGTGTGCCGATTGCGGGCGGAACGATGAGTGAACAAGGCCGGAATTAACAACCACCATCGCCTTTGAGTCGGAGGCTTTGACAGTTCTTTGTAATTGCTGCAGGGATGATGACCCGTTGCTCCGTAAATCCGTCCTTGATTCATCATGATATCAAATCCTCTGCACGCAACTTCTCTGGACTTTTCGGAGATATGAAGCGTTTGAGGCGCATTGGTGAAGTGTGCTGATGCCGATCATGACATAGCTCCACATTATGGGCGCCAGCAGAAAATTCATGTCCGTTCTCTGCCCATGGAAGGACAGGAAATGATGGATGCATCATGGACAAATCAAAATGCGACGCAGGTGGCGCAGGACCAGGGTGTACCCTTGGGTTGTCGTTTCCGAGTGCAGCGTGGCCCTCGGTAGGTCCCGACATTGCCAGTTATCCCAAGAATAATGGTAGAAAACCGTGCATAGCGCCCGTTTAATGCTCGATACCGGGCGCTTGGCCCTTTTCTGGCCAACTAGCACGCTCGATCGCCCAAGACCGTCTTGAGATCCGAGGCTACTCGAGTCAAGATTCTGGTTCCATAATTATGAAGTCAGAAGACTGGGGCCCAGAATTTTTCTGCGTCGTTTTGATGGTCTGTATATAAATTATAAGGTGGACGGGGTTCCTGGCAGTTTTGCCTTGTCATTTTGCGGCGACCTAACTGTCCGAACATATAGTTCTCTTATCCAAAAAATATAAGAGGATTTGCTGGTGCATTGTGCTGCATTCGGCTATACGATCGTTCTCCTCATACGAAGGCGGTTACTCCTTCCCCTCATTAGAGCTAAGGGCCTATCGCGCCATTCCTCCTGGTAGCTCTTTGTATACCCCTCGTTCGCCTCCCTGCTCGAACTCAGCAGACACCATCGACGCTGAGCGATAATCGAACTACTCACCATGGCCGATGGTACCTCTAACGGGACCTCAAAGATAGAGGCACCCGAAAACCGCAAGATACCATTCTTCCGCCTGGTCTTTGACCAGGGCGTCGTCACGCAAGAAGTCGTTGACCACAAATATGCTGGATCTGGAACAGAAGACGACCCTTACTCCGTTGTCTGGATACCCAACGACCCCCGCAACCCCCAGGAATTCTCGCAGCCACTGAAATGGTTCATTACTATGGCGGCCGCCCTTGCGACCCTGGCAGTTGCTCTTGTGTCGTCCGCCTATACGGGTGGTGTTGCAGAGATTGAAGCTGAGTTTGGCATTGGCAGCGAAGTTGCAACCCTAGGTGTTTCTCTTTTCGTCCTCGGTTTCGCAATCGGACCTCTGCTCTGGGCCCCCCTCAGTGAAATGTTTGGCCGACAGATCATTTACTTCTTTACCTACATGGCGCTTACGGCGTTCAACTGTGGATGCGCCGGCGCCCAAAACTCTTGGACTTTGATCATCCTTCGCTTCTGGGCCGGAGCTTTCGGTTCATCGCCTCTTACCAACGCTGGTGGTGTCATCGCAGATATGTTTGCCGCCAAGCAGAGAGGTATTGCGATGAGCTTGTTCGCCGCTGCTCCGTTCCTTGGTATGTCCTTGCTGAATCTGCAATTGACTGTTGATCCGGAACTGACGTCGTCTTCATCTAGGTCCCGTTCTCGGCCCAATCATTGGCGGATTTCTTGGCATGAACGCAGGTTGGAGATGGGTAATGGGCTTCTTGGGCGCTTTCTCCGGTGCTCTTTGGATTGCTGGGTCGCTGTTCATCCCCGAGACATATGCGCCTGTTCTCCTGCGTCGTCGCGCCGAAAAGTTGTCTAAACTCACTGGAAAAGTATACCGAAGCAAGATGGATATCGACCAAGGCAGGACCAGTCTTGGTGAGGCGTTCAAGACTGCTCTGTCTCGACCATGGATCCTCCTGTTCCGCGAGCCGATTGTCTTCTTGCTTTCTCTGTACATGGCCATCGTATATGGAACACTGTACATGCTTTTCGCCGCCTACCCCATCGTTTTCCAAATGACCCGCGGCTGGAACCAGGGTATCGGCGCGCTCCCGTTCTTGGGCATCATGGTCGGCATGCTCTTTGCTGTTGCCTATAGTATCTGGGATAACAAGCGGTACGTGCGTGCCCAAGACGCGCACGATGGGTTTGCTCCTCCGGAGGCACGTCTTCCTCCATGCATGGTGGCCTCCGTCGCTATTCCCATTGGTTTGTTCTGGTTCGCGTGGACAAACTACCCCTCTGTTCACTGGATGGCCTGTATCGCGGCAGGTGTCCCCTTCGGTTTCGGCATGGTCCTGGTGTTCCTAAGTATCATGAGTTACCTGATTGATACCTACACGATCTTCGCCGCCTCAGTCCTCGCCGCTAACTCGGTGTTGCGTTCGATCTTCGGTGCTGTCTTCCCTCTCTTCACTTCATACATGTATGCCGACCTTGGCATCCACTGGGCTTCCTCGATTCCGGCGTTCTTGGCTCTCGCCTGCGTCCCCTTCCCCTTCCTTTTCTACAAGTATGGCAAACCCATTCGTCTTCGTTGCAAGTATGCCGCCCAGTCTGAGGCGTTCATGCGCAAAATGCAGCAGTCCATGCAGCAGCGGCCCGAGTCCGAAGCCGAGGAACGCGAGAAGGAGGGAGAACGAGAGGATCCTGAGAAGTTTGACCGCACCGAAGCGCCCGCTCCTGATCTTGGTGATGGGGACGTGAGTTCTGAAGCCGATTCCAATATTGAAGAGCTCCCCTCAATGAGACAGATCCGAAGCAAGGCCTCGGCCCGGTCGGTCGCATCTCATATGTCGCACAAGTCGTTGTACGAGGGCAACCCTTACGATATCGACCGTGTCAACACCCGCGAGTCCTTCAAATAGACGGATCAGTCCGGACCACATATATACCCCTATATTACCCTCTGATACATAATTTTTAGTACTCCTTTTCATCAGCGCACGCTACCTTGATGTGTGAACGTGAGATGCGAGCGAATAGTGGTTGCTTTGGCATTTGCATTGTTGATATACCCTGTATGACTTTCTTGGATATGCATTATAGATGGCGGAGTTGTCGGGTTTATAATAGTAATAATGAACATCTTTATAACATTATTCCCTCGCTTAAGTTATTATAATTTGGTAGAAGAGTTGTTGCAAATTAATTGGACAAGTAGATACTCCGTACTGGACTTGAGTCTGTCGGAGTTAGGCAGGGGAAACTCCTTCCTGGATCCTCCGATTGGAAGTCAACGCCGACCTCGGCAGTGCTACCAGCGCTGATGCCGATTTCTTTTTTCCATTGCCTGTCGCCATCGCGCGATTATCAATCTCACGGCCTTTGTCCCTTACTCCAACTATAGATTGCTTCCCTTTGTTGAATCTTATTTCTCTTTTGCACCATGCGTTGGTGATCGGATGTCAGATCCTTACCCGCGGGCTATCGCTTTATACTGCCGCTCTTCGGCATCCGGGCATCGACCCCAGCCGTTCGCTCGAGTCATTACTCTGGATCTATGATGAACTGGACGACCTGAAGTTTGCGGACTATTGTTCAATAGGCGCTTCGAGCGCCACGCGCCCCCGAAATGAGACCTACATTCTTTCTCCGACGGACGACTCCAACCCCCTCTAGATCATCACTATCCCCGCGTCTACGAACAAACCGATATAAATCGACCAACCCCGAGTTCGATCCGGTTCCTAAAGACAAGCAACAGTCGTCCTCTCTTCCGGAATCGCAAAATGTCCCTTCTCCTCCGCCGCCGTCGGAAGCAACACCCTCAGTCCCTGCTCGTTCGGGGCCCCGATCGCTCCGCCAGATAATTCAGGCAGGTCCTGTTGGAAAGTTGGGACGATCATACTCTCGGTTTCAGGAAAGACGGCCATACACGACTCAGATATGCAGTTCGATCGTGATATATCTATGTGGGGACCTGAGCGCGCAGTTTTTGTTCCCGGAGAAGCCCGCGCAACAAAAGAGTATAGAGCCTGGTGAGAAAGGCGCAGAGGATGCTGTTGTCGAGGAAGGAGGAGGGTATGATCCGTGGCGGACAATGCGCCATTTGACGGTGGGAATCGGATCAAGCATTCCATCGTATAATTGGTGAGTCGACTTACCTCCTCTGGAATCCTTGAAACTAATATCGTGTCTAAAGGTTCATGTTCCTCCACAACAACTTCAACTTTACCTCAAAAATCCTCTCCATCCTCACTAAGGTCGTCGTACAGCAGGCTGTCTTCACGCCCGTTTTCAATACCTATTTCTTCAGCGTTCACTCCCTGCTATCCGGAGCCTCACTAGAAGAGACATTCGAGCGCTTAAAGGTCGCCCTTCCGCGGAGCATCGTCAACAGCGCCAAGTTCTGGCCTATGGTCACGGCGTTTAGTTTCATGTATGTGCCGCCGCAGTTCCGGAACGTCTTCTCTGGCTGCATCGCTGTGGGTTGGCAGACGTATCTGAGCTGGCTGAACCAGAAGGCTGCGCATGAGGTAGAGAACGCGTTGGCGGAGCCGGCTTCGTCGCATGTCGGCAATGAGGCTTCCGCAGTGGCCCTCAAGGCATAAGTGGATCTTTATCATGTCGCGCCGGCTCCTTTGTGCATTTTCTCGTGGTTTCATTTGCATGCGCTAGATTTTGGTGGGTTTCTGGTCAGATGATAGATTCGCATACCCCATCTTTATATTTTAGATGAGATAGAATCCAAGTATAGAGTTATCCATGGGAGTTTTTCCGGTATGTTTTTATAATTTTGATGGTTGAGGATTCGTGATAAATGGAGGAGTAGGGCAACGTCGATTAGAGCTGAAATATATATCGGCACCTTTTTATGTACGCCACCACACCACAACATTGTAATCACCCGTACTCTGAATTTTCTGGATTATGATCCTCATAGCTTGTGTTTATTGAGCCTTACTATAATAACATCATCTGAAGCGATATATAGACTGTTCGACGACCTTCCAACGACTGATTTGTGATGGCTTCGTCGTGATTCGCGATTTCCTGACTGATGCCGACTGGTGAGTCGAGTCAACGACGAGCTGGATCACGGTAGACGAGTTAATTCTCGAAAAAGAACTCTCTACATCCTCCCTATTTCCCTACTTCATCCCCGTGGGAGACATGGAATGCACGAGGAACCAGCCAGTAAGTCCACCTCAAAATGACGTTACGCCGTCATCGCGTCTTGTATCTCCTTCGCCTGCCTGCAACCCTCCTAAGTCCACTCCTAACGCTTGCATTCACACCTAGGCATGTCATGTCAACCACCAACGCCAGCGCAACGCCATGATGAATCCACCGTGAACAATGCCGATGGTAGCGACTACGGATCCGACTTCAGTGCAGACGAAACTGACCTGGTGAATCAGCTACTTGCCCAAGTCGACGCGCCCGAGCCGGTCATCATCGCGCCACCCGTGCCACCCGCGCCGCCGCAACATAGCCCGACGCGACAGGCTCAGACTCAAACTCCCGCGGTAATAGTTAGGGATATTGAAGACTGTGACGAGGATGTATCGGGCAGTCGGAGGCCGAGGGTGTTGGGGAAGGAGAAGCCTGCCTGGCAGATTAAAAGGCCTGGGGGTGCCCCTTCGGACGCGCGTGCAAACAAGATGGGTTGGGTTCCAGTCTTTGGGGGGACCGCGATTGGTGAGAGCTACTTGGTCCTTGTTCTATCTCGTCTGATGCTTTGTGTTGTGATCATGTTTTGCCTGATGAGGGAACGCTGACGGTCTGACTACGAAGCGATTAGTTGAGCATCCCAATTCTACGGAGGGGCGAGAGAAGCAGCGCGAGAGGGAGGCAGCTCGCCACCAAGAACAGATTAGCGATGCGAAGTCCACCCTAGATACGCGGTCCCCCATCGAGCGCTTCAGACGTTCGCCGAACAAGGCTTTCTCCGTCACCGACCTCGTTTCGCCTGCTTGGTGCGAAGTACAGTACTGGTATACTTTGACGAAACACGGGAGGAAACGGAGGACGCCGGCAATGAAGCGGGGAAGTACTATGCACAAATCCTTGGAGGATGAGATTTATACAACCGTGCCAATAGAGATCACAACAAAGGAAGATGCCCTGGCGCTGCGGATATGGAACATCATACAGGGATTACGCACCTTGAGAGAGTTTGGTATTACGCGAGAGCTGGAAATATGGGGGATGGTGGAAGGGGAGCTGGTTAATGGCATTATTGACCAGCTTTCATATGAGTGCCCTGATTCCGAGCTCGAGGCTTCGGCCGCATCTCACTATGCGGAGGTGGCAGCTTCGCGGGCAGTCATGCCCGAGTATCAGATGTCACTGACGGACTATCTGCTCTCTCCCGCGCAGGGCGGGAAAACAATCGCTGACCTGTCGAGTCATGAGATGGAACCTCGAGCTGTGGAAGAACCGATCAGCAGCCAGTCGTCATCTGAACTCCAGCACCTGCCCCGTATATACATGACAGACATTAAGACACGAGGAAGCAGCTCGACGCCGACGGTCAAGAGTTCGTCGTTTCGGCCGACGATGCTCCAACTGCAGCTCTACTACCATATGCTCAACCGTCTTATCCTTAGCGACGACGTTACTATCGAACTGCTTGCATCGCGGTACGAACTCGATCCCAAGAAAGTATTTAGCGATGCCTTTATCACCGAAGTCGGCTCTTTGAACGACAGGTTCTTCGACACACTCTCCTCAATGGAATTCGACCTAGATTATATACCTGTCCCGGAAGATGCGCTCACCCGCCACGAGTCATCGCAAGAATCAGACAATACAGAGCCTAGGCAGTGGATACCATCCGCAAGCCAGGACTCTACGAGCGTCCTCCTAGCACATAATAACTTAACGACACTTTGGAAACTCATGAAAGACCAACTCCGCTTCACTTTCCTCCCACCAACCCTGAAATCTATTCCCGTTGCTCCCTCGATCCCATCCGAGTTCCAACCGCCGGTGCTTGACTCTTACCCTACAATCCTCTCACCGGTCCTGACGGCCCGCTACTTATCCTCCGCGCCGGATGCCAGCCTCCAGTCCCGCGTCCTCGGGAGTCGATCCTTCTTATTCGACCCGACGTCCTTGGAGGCATATCTGTCTGATCAAATGAATTGGTGGCGAGGCCAACGAACTCCCCGTGGGGTCGAAGTCATGGAAGCCTGGAAATGTCGGATTTGTGAGTTCCAGGACGAGTGTGAGTGGCGCCAGGAGAGGGAATGGGCATATGCAAGAAGGAAGAGAGGACAAAAGTCAGTGGATGCTGCTGAGTGATTGATACTTTTATTTCCGTTGGGTCTCTTCTTGGCGTCCATGTAGCATTGGTCGTGTTGGTGGCGTTTTGTTTATTATCTCGCATCTACTGGGCTTTGGACTATTTAGCATACCTTGGTGGTTGGACTGAGAGGATTTGATATCTTGAATTCATGGCCTTAACTGCATTTTATAGACAAACATGACACATAACACCATAACTTTCATCAACTAATAAAAATGAAGGAAGGGTCCTATATTTACAACGGATAACTCCTCACCTCCTCCTCCTTCTCCAAATTTAGTCCCCTCGCAACCTGCTCCTCATGTTTCTTGTCCAAGTACTCCAACAACACCTCCCCGTACTTCTCCTTGCCTTTATACCTCGAAACATCTTCATCCCAACTCCTTATCGCCGAAGCCAACCTGCCTGGAACATAATCCTCCTTAACAACCTCCGTAATCGGCTCAAAGTAAGTCCTAATCGTAAACACCACGCCACCAGACTTAGGAAGTCTTCGCAAACTCTGCCTCTCAGACCGGAAATAATGATGCTCAATCGCCTTGTTTTTCGCCGCCGTGTTCCATGAAACAGATGGCGAGTCCTCAGACCCGATACTATGCGACCAGGCCAGGTTATCGTCGACCTGGATGAAGTAGTTGTTCCGCACAACAACATCCTCGGGCTTAAGTCGGCGGAAGAAGTTCATCATGCCCTTCTCCAGTTTCTCCTTGTACCCCGGGACGTCGCCCGAGTAGTGGATGTCGGAGAGGCGCATGCCGTACTTGTCGCTTAGGCGCCAGAAGCCGGCGAGGAGAATGGCGCCGGCGAGCAGGTAGTATTCGCCGTCCGGCTTCTCAATCATTATGGCGAGGTCGTCCTGGACCAGACGGGCGCAGATTTGCATCGGGTCTTCCGGGAGAGGGCGTTTGGTTATGTCGAAGGTTTCGTTCGTTATGAGGTTTGATAGGCCTGTTGGGGTCTTGCAAAACATAGTTGGGTAGCGCTCGGGGAGGTAGGAGGACCTGCAGAGCATTTGAGTTATGTATCTAAGGGGTCATGGATGGATAGGTAGGCGGTTGGTACGTACAGCTCTTCGAGGAGTTCAATTGCGGCGTCCCATGCTTCGGGAGAAGTGGCGCAGCATTTGTCTCCGCGTTCTCTAATCCGTTGGGCCTTGTCAGCGTGGTAGCGAAGGTAGTGGTTGTCGAGCTCTGATAATTGTGTGTTAGTGGTGCTGGGCTTGGGTAACTAGCTAGGGCTAGGCTTACCAATCCATTCGTCCCACTTCATGTTTCTCAAGCCCATTGTGATGAAATATTTTCTGCATACTGTTAGCTCGACCGAAAATAATAGACATTTGATCAAGTCTTACGGTCCATATCTGAATGGTCGGTAGGGAATAGGCTTGGTTGTGTGGACGTCCCAGTCTGGGTATGGGGACGCAGCTGGCCGTTTGAAGTCGGACGGAGGCCACTCTAACATCGAGAATCAACCACGCCTAGACTTTGGGACATAGACGCTTACCTCCATATTTCCTTGTTGGCTTCTGGGTTCTATAGGTCACTGGGCTCTTTGATTGCTTGGAGATATTCCATCTTCGTAGGACCGTGGCGAGGATGTAGATGCAGGCTGTAGTCAGGATAGAGGCAGCGGCCACATTTCTGATATGGTACTGGTTGGCGTATAATGTCTCAGGAAACATATTGTTTGGGTGCGGGAGATGAAGCTTGGAAATGGAAGTCTATACGAGACGATGCCCACTGGGAAAGCCATTCTTTTAACAAACTGTCCTGGCCTGGATAACAGAACTGATTACCCTTTCCGTTAATCGGATGCGAGTTGAAAGTCTGCATACTGTCATTCCCCCGCAGTTGAAGTCACTGATAAGGGCAGAGGGGAACAGGGAGATCTTATCAGGACGCATATCATCTGATGGGCTGCGAGTTGAGTTGGGGATCTTTTTACCCTATCAGGTAAAGCCGCGCATGTGCGCTTTGGTCCTTGCGCTGGCATCGCAACCAGCATACGAATGTGGTGTCACGTTTAGACGTTAATGATTTAGCTATGTACAGGTTTTGGGCATTAAGTTGCTCTTCAGTTACTCCGCCTCGGATTTCGTGGTACGTCGCCGAAGTAGGCACTGGTCACCCCATTTGCGGCGGAAACGGTCGGGGATGATCGGCAGATCCGGAATCCAGATGAGACGACCAAGAAGACTCGTCTTGGAGGCGTCAAGGAATGATTTACAGGAGATCTCCTCCCACTGTGCCTCATCTTCTATGTAATGGGGCTCTAACTCGGTGGGCTCACGACCGGGGAAGTACGAGTCGAGAAGAAAGGAGCACTGTGAAATGTCGGTCTGATAAAACGTTAGCTAAAATTTGAGAGGAGCCAACATAGGCACTTACGTATTTTCCTTCGTCTTCCTCATTGCGGTCGTTCATACCACCTGGCACCCGCGAGGTGCTTTCGAGCAGCGCCGAATAGTCCGAAGCGTCAGGAAACTCGCCAGGAAGCAATCCGCGGAATTCACTGCGAATGAACTTGGCTCGCATCCCGTCGGGGAGGAAAAAAGATGACGGGAAGCGATACCATTCCTTGCCAAAGCAAATGGAGTCACCAGGACGTACCATTTCCGGCCGCCCTAGAGGCTCGAGAACCTTCAAAGGAGCATTATATGCGGTGATCATACCCAGAGTCCTTAAAAGGCCTCCGTTTATAGCGAGCAAGACCACGGACATCACAGCTGCAAGCTTCAGCTTGGCAGGTACTCGACCAACTAGCTCCTTCGGGTTGCTCGAGCCGATATAGGAAAGGAGCATGTGAAACGAGATCGCCGCGTTGAGAGCAAGAAATGGATATGCCGGGTACATAAATCGCTCCTCCTTGTGCGGTTGGACGGTGAAGATCCCGAACCACATGTAGAAAGGCGATATGAGAGTGAGAGTCCTGAGCAAGGTCTCCTTGTTAGTTGCTTGGGAGCGAAAAATAGCCTGAAGCAACACCAATGGGCCTGCAGAGAGCGCGAATATAAGCCAAACATTGAAGTTCAATGCCAAGTTTCGGATATAGAATGACCAAGGTTCTGTCCCAAAAATCTCTGGCCCTCTACCTTCTCCTCCAAAAACGTTGTATGCAACAATATTCCAGGGCACAATGGTAATCTTCCCAATAAATGCGTAATCGACAGCAATTTCAGCAGCCTAGAACTAGTTAGCATTGATGATGGTTCAATAGGCAGGCAACATTACTAATATCGCCAAGCATCTAAAAACCCCATTGAGTATGTCAAGAATGACTTTCCGCATGTCCCCTGAGACGAAGCCTATTACAACTTCCTCTAGTAGAAGAGGGAGCAATAAAGCTCCGGCAAAGGGCCATCCAACAATCGCGCCGAGACCAAACCACATGATTCCCTGCGCTGTCTTTTGACTCTTTTTCCAATCCAAGAAAGCCGATAGACCTAGCATTGATGTATACATGGTAAAGCTGGACGGAAGGAATGCCGCCGAAGCATGGAACATGCCGGGACTGAAGGCGACGACCGTGATGAATAGTAGTCCAATTCTGGGGTTTAGATTTCGGCAGATGGCGGAATATAACTTGGTTTGACAGGCAGCACACACCATGGCCAGGAAAAACCGAACAAAGTAGAACTCTGAAGACTTTTTTGCAAGGGCGAATGAACCAACTTTCCCGACGAGGCTGTGAATGGAGATATACAGCCAGCTCCGTATTGAGTAGACTGGCGAGTACTCCCAAGTTTGAAGCCCATAACCATGATTCAGGTAGTGGGCGGGCTCCCAGAAATTAAAGATCTCATCGCAGTCCTGTATCGGCGCGAGAAAAGCTGCGATGCCATTTGATATGACACACACGTATAGTGTGATGTTCAAAGGAAGGAGGAAGGGCGGCGGTGGTGGACTGCAATATTGAAGTTAGTAGTCGGCGGAATTGGCGGAAACCAATTGGCGACTATACCGTGGCTTGGTGCGCGGTGCCGCATGTCCTTGCGGTATCGAAGGTATCTCGACGTCTTTCCGAGACATGATGCTTTTCTCCAAGAAGAAGCAGAAGCGCAATGTCCAAGATGGAGAAAATAAGCTGGATCGTCAAGCCACGAAACCCCAACGCTTATCGATAAGGAGCTTGTCCGGCGACCGCAACGGCAACTGTGGCAGTTCCTTAAAAAAATTCCCGAGAAAGAAATTCTCGAGGAACACTCAACATTCCTTGCCCTCGGCTGGGATTCAGAGAAATCTTCTACCTGGGACTTTATACACCCATAATGACCGAACCTCATAATCAGAATACGCCCGGGGCTGCCCCCCAAGCCCCGCAAGTGACAACTTCCCCCATGATCGATACGCCACCCGTTGCTTCGACGCCAGGAGATAATGGCAGCGATTTTTACAACACTCCTCTAAATGCGGGGACTCCGGTAAACACTGGTCATATTGGCGATAAAGCCTCTCAGATCCCGATTACTGAACCGCCTGCACCCCCGAAAGTGCCTTCAATGATCCCCGGTCTGAGTCTTGTGAATGACAGTTTCAAAGATTTTCAAGAAGGACAGAACAACTTTAACACGCGCGAGAACCCGATTAACTCGGAAACTGCTACTTCACAACCTGAGCCTGCGACGAAAGTTCAAGAGACGGAAAATTCGGGACTGGAAGACGCAGACGCCATGGAAGTCGAACAAGATAGTAAAGAAGATACCGCTGGCGTAAACCGCGATGTAAACAGGGCCTCTGCCGCCGGAGGAGTCGAATCGGCATCGGCTGAGCAGCAGCAACAAGAAGAAGAGGAGGAGCATCCTGAGTGGGAGATCGACTCTTCGCCATATGAATCGTCGTCGGATAGTTCCGACACAGATTCCTCTGATAGTGATGATGAAGATGAAGATTATCCGATTCTTAGCCCCGAGGAACAAGCCCGAATTTTGATGCAAGGAGAGATAGGTTCTGATGATGAGGGTGAGGGCAAGGGCAAATCAGGCGGTGGCCTGAAGACGGCGAACGAAATCCCCGAAGAGGTTCTTCCTATCCCAGATGTTACCATCACATCTGAAATGAAGATTGTGCTTCTGGGCAATGTGGAGGCGGTGGTAGAGAACACAATTCTTATCGCAGCCAACGTCACGGGAGAGTATCAAGTACTTGAGGCCGGATCGCTTCTCTGTTTCGAAGACCGTCGTGTTGCTGGAGTCGTTTCCGAGACCTTAGGGCGAGTCGAGAACCCGCTGTATGCCGTTCGGTTCCCGACTGCGGCAGACGTTGAGGAGCGTGGCCTTTCCAGAGGCACTACCATCTACTATGTAGAGACACACTCTACATTCGTTTTCACCCAGCCACTGAAGGGCCTAAAGGGAAGTGACGCCTCAAACTTCCACGACGAAGAAGTGGCTGAGGATGAAGTTGAATTCTCTGACGACGAACAAGAAGCTGAATACAGGCGGAAACTGAAGCAAAAGCGCCAGGAGAGAAAGGGGGCTAAAAACGATAACGGCAACTCAGGACGAGGCGGCAGAGGCGGCGGACCAGGCCCGTCGAAGCTCAGTCAAAGCGAACTCAATTATGATGATAACGCTGGTGAAGATGGCTACACCCCACTCGCACGCCCCAAGAATCTGCATGAGATGATGCGACATGAAGCGCCCGTCGAAAACGATGGCTTTTCCAACAGACATCCCGGCTTCGGCGGTGGTAGAGGCCGAGGACGGGGTTCTGACCGTGGCCGAGGTGGCCGGGGACGTGGAGGAGGAGGAGGATCTAGGGATCACCATGGGCCACATTCCCACCACGATCGCCAGCCCTATCATCAGCGTGAAAGGCACGAATCTCGACCACATTCACAACCCCAGCAGTACCCCTCTTACAACCCGCCTCAACAGTATCCCGCCTACCAACCCCTGCCACAACAGCAAACTCAACAACAGCCGCAGCAGCCCTATACACAAGCAGGACTGCCAGCAGCACCGTTTAACTTCCAGATGCCGTACCAGCAGGTCTACCAACAACCGAACCCATACCAGCAAATGCCCGGCCAGCCGCAGCCACATATTAATCCCCTCTTCTTAGCCGCCTTGCAACAGCAGCAGCAGTACCAACAACAACAGCAGCAATATCAGCAGCAACAGCAACAATACCAGCAGCCACAGCAACCTGGCACAGCGCAGCAGCAGCAACCTCAGCCTGGACAAGCCTTGAATCTTGAAGGGGTCAAGGCGCAGCTGGAGATGTTGCAGCAGTTGAGGAATGGAGACCAATGGCCGCCTCGCTCATGATTATCTCTATTGTTTTCTTTTCTTTTCGGTTTGCATATTGCATTTGAGGGTTCGGTTCGGTTATGCAAGGGGTATGGAAAAGTTCTTCTGGTTACGTTCTACGGTACATATTTGAGATACCACTTCATTTAGATGAGTTTATGAAATCTCGTGGAGTATTTGTTCATTGTGTCTAGTAATAATACACGATCGCACCGCCACGCTAGACTTAACGATATAACATCTCGAAACGATGGAAGGAATGCTGTCATGTCTCGCTCTGCTTAGCACTCTTCGCCAGAACCCAAAAATTCTCCAGCTTCGCCCGCGTTAGCACATCCTTTGCCTGGGAGTCAGTTTCGCAAACTCGAGCCCCAAGCCATTTGCGGAATGCTCGAGCCTTGACCTGACCCTCCCAGAGCAGGGTGCATGTATTAGACCTGAGGTCCTTCTGCTCGCCCGACTCATCTTCAGCAGCAAGCCACGACATTTGAGCTTCACGATTTCCCTCTCGTACCGCGCCAGGACCCACATTCTCCGTCCAGTCAATTCGATTAACCATCAGCTTTCTATAGTTGTTGATAGAATGGGCCCCTCCCTCGACAATAACCAGGTTAAACTTGGGATGCAAGACGCACACTCCGGTAAGGGCATTTTGTTCTGCGTTCTTGCTAATTTTGAATCGATGGCGCCCGTTTGCGAGTGTGTCAATTCGATATACTGTCATGAATAGACCCTTTTCAGCGTCCTGCTCCTGTTGCCGTGCAATTTTCTCATGGCGTTGTTCCTTTGTAAGCTTGCGCTCTTCGTTCGCCACCTCGTGCTGTTCACGGCGTTCTGCGATCTCCCGGTTGACCCGCGCTTCAACGGCAGTGGGATCCTTGACGGCTTGTTCGCCCAGTACACGCATAAGATTCGATTTCTTGACCTTCGGCGGAGGGGCCGGTTCGAGACCTAGACGAATCTTCGCCTGTTGTTCCTTTAGATCCGCCATGCGGCGCTGTCGACGAATCTTCGCTTGCTCTTTTGACGTGAGGTACATTGGCTTTTGTTCTGGCTTAAGCTTCTCTTGGGGAGGCTCAAGAAGAACTGGATGCTGGACATAAAGCGTGATTATTGAGTCGGGTGTATCGATCTTAAGGTTTTTTTCGTCTTGAATTGTCATATAATCCGACCCATTCACCAAGCCCTCGTCCCACCACTCAATATCTGGTGGAGCTGGCACCACAAATCCCTTTTCAAGTTCTAGATCTTCGTCGATACCCGCCTGCCTTGCTCGTTCAGCAATACGCTTCTTCATAGCCTCCAGTTGCGCTTGTCGACGGAGGGCAGCAGCCTGCTGTATATATTTACCCTTTTGGTTGAAAAGAAGCTGTCGCGATTGCCGAGGCTTAGAAATTGTAGCTTTAGGTCCCAAGCTTGGGTCAAAGTAAGGGTTCTTCTTTATTTCTTCAAGAGATGGCCCAGAGAGGTCAAGCCCTGGCCGGTTTTGTTTCCCACCGACGGCTGGAGACTCAGTCCGACGGCCTCTTAACTGCCCTGATTGTCGTCCTTTGCCCCCCCGATATTCGAGATTATCTGTAAGAAGTGCGGGGTGCAAACCGACATCAAGACCACCCCTGGCGCGCGATAGACCATCATCTTCATCATCGAAGGGGGGAGGAGGAGGAGGTGGTGGTGGTGGGGTTGCGATGTTCGTTCTTTGCTGCGCGGCAGCATTTGCTCGTCCTGTTGCAGCCGCCACCCTAGCTTTCATTTGCTCTAATCTCGACATAGCAGAGCTCGCAGCAGAGGGAGTGGGACTTGAACTGGAAGCTGCTGGTGCTGGGGAAGGCGACGCGGATCCTTGTTTTTCGGCCATAAGCCTGTCTCGGACGGCCTGGGCCTTCGCTCTGGCCTCGGCCACTACCTTTGCAATATCGATATTCCCGGGAGTTGTACCTCCTTGGCCCGGATGAGGCGAACCATTGTTCGAGCGTGGCCTCTTTTGCGCATTTTTGTCTTCATCCTCAGGATGAGGTCGCTTCAGCATGTTGCCTGATACGTCCGACATCGCGTTTGCGACTGAGGGTTGTCAACTCACCCGCCAAAAGGAAGACTAAAGCTAGAGTATTGCGGGGAAGAGAGACGGGACTCGAGAACTTGCTGTCGACGTTCGAAAGAACTGTCAGGGTCAGAGCTGGAGAAGGGGGTAGGTCGTCATGCGGAGATACAAGCAAATGCCAATCGTGGACGTGAGGGCGGTTCTGCGCGGCAGAAAAAAAAAAGCTGGGACATTTTTTCTTCGCGGCATCAAGATCGTGACACCCGGTTCTCCGCCAGCGACCGAAAGTCGAACCACGAGAAGAATTCGCACTCCCAGCGTCTCTGGTTGCTCGAGGAGCTGCGACAGGGACAATGGCGACTTTCGCACGCCCCGTGGCCTCGACAATTGCGGGGATCAACTTTGAGGTCTATTCCGACGAAGATATCAAAGCGACCTCTGTGAAGCGAATTCATAATACTCCCACCTTGGATTCCTTCAACAATCCTGTGCCTGGTGGTTTATATGATCCTGCACTAGGTGCTTGGGGAGACCATGTGTATGTTTTGTACCTTGTGAAATCCTCGTCTATACTTGCTTTTTCTACATTCTGCTCGGAAATACAGTGGCTAACAGTATGCAGCTGCACAACTTGTCGATTGAATTCCTGGTCCTGTGCTGGCCACTCCGGACATATTGAGCTACCAGTCCATGTATACAACGTAACACATCTCGACCAGCTTTATCGTTTACTGCGAGCGCAATGTGTTTTCTGCCATCGCTTCCAACTCGCGCGGACCCAGATCAACTTATATTCATGCAAGCTGCGCCTCCTACAATACGGATTGGTTGACGCAGTAGCAGTCGTCGACGCTATGGGCTCAAAGGCGCCTAAGTCGAACCGGGGAAAGGGCGCGGATGGCTCCGACGAAGAAGAAGACGAAGATGACGATGATTTGATTTCTCGCAGAAACGCATACGTTAAGAAGACTATACGTGAGGCACAAGCAGCCGGAATGCTTAAAAGTATCATGGCTGGAAGCAAGAATCCGTTAGCTATGGAGAAAAGGAAAATCTTGATCAGGGATTTTTTCAAGGACATCTCGGCTGCTGGCAAATGTGCTAGCTGTAGTGGGTATGCTGCTCCATACTGCTTCCAGTTCTTCCCGCCTTGCATCAGCTAACATAGTGGGAAAGTATCTCACCAGGTTACCGGAAAGACAAGGCTTCGAAGATTTTCCGTCGACCCTTCACAGAGAAGGCTAGACTCGCTATGATACAAGCAGGACTGCAAATTCCGAACTCCTTGATCCTCCTCCAACAGGCGAAGAAGTTCAACACCAAAGAAAAGAAATCGCTCGCGAACGGCTTTTCCGATACTGCTAGCGTTACGTCGGAGGCTCATGGCGCGGAAGAGGAGGTTGCGCGTGGAAACGCCGTTGTCGCACAAGTGGAGAGCAAAAAGCAAGGCCCAGGCGAGACTCAGCAGTATATGCCATCTTCCGAAGTCCACGCGGCGATCACGCTGCTATTTGAGAAAGAGGGTGAAGTCTTGAACCTAGTTTATAACTCACGTCCCGCCTCGAAGAAAGACTCGAAAGTCACTGCGGATATGTTCTTCATCAAGAATATTTTGGTGCCACCTAACAAATATCGACCTGCCGCTGTGCAGGGCACCGGCGGTATCATGGAAGCACAACAAAATACGCCTTTGACAAACATCCTGAAGAATTGCGACATCATTAATCAGATTAGCAAAGAAAGACAGAATCTCGGCGTCGATTCGGCTACACGTGTTCGGGACTACCGCGATCTTTTGCATGCCATCGTCCAGCTTCAAGACACTGTTAATGGTTTGATTGATCGTGATCGAAATGGTCTTTCGGGAGCAGCAGCGGCCAAGGCCCCCATGGGTATTAAGCAGATCTTGGAAAAGAAGGAGGGTTTGTTCAGAAAGAACATGATGGGAAAGCGTGTCAACTTTGCGGCTAGAAGTGTCATCTCGCCCGACCCCAACATTGAGACGAATGAGATCGGTGTCCCACACGTATTTGCAAAGAAGTTGACGTATCCCGAACCTGTCACCAACCACAACTTCTGGGAATTGAAACAGGCAGTTATTAATGGTCCCGACAAGTACCCTGGTGCTACTGCTATCGAAAATGAGCTTGGACAAGTCACAAACCTCAAGTTTAAGAGTCTCGACGAGCGAATAGCGCTAGCTAACCAGCTTCTGGCACCCTCGAACTGGAGGATGAAGGGTTCTCGCAACAAGAAGGTTTACCGCCATCTCACTACTGGTGATGTTGTCTTGATGAACCGACAGCCGACACTCCACAAACCCTCCATCATGGGTCACAAGGCTCGTGTTCTCCCCAATGAGAAAACCATTCGGATGCACTACGCCAACTGTAATACTTACAACGCGGATTTCGATGGTGACGAAATGAACATGCACTTCCCTCAAAACGAGCTTGCCCGAGCGGAAGCAATGATGCTCGCAGATGCGGACCATCAGTATCTCGTTGCGACCTCAGGCAAACCGCTCAGAGGTTTGATTCAAGATCACATTTCAATGGGCACCTGGTTCACGTGCCGAGATGCGTTCTTCGACCGAGAGGATTATCACGAGTTGTTGTACAGTTGCCTGAGACCTGAGAACTCTCACACAGTATCAGACAGGATTGAGACAGTAGGCCCGGCGATCATTCGACCGAAGCCTCTTTGGACCGGTAAACAGGTGATAACCACTATTCTCAAGAATATTATGCCACCGAACAGAGCAGGGCTCAACTTGAAGAGCAAGTCTTCAACGCCCGGAGACCGCTGGGGCCAAGGCAACGAGGAGGACCAGGTGATCTTCAAGGATGGTGAGCTTCTTTGCGGTATTCTCGATAAGAAGCAGATTGGTCCTACCGCAGGCGGTTTGATTGACTCAATCCATGAGATTTACGGCCACACCGTCGCTGGAAAGTTAATCAGTATACTGGGACGACTTCTGACCAGATATTTGAACATGCGCGCCTTTACTTGCGGTATCGATGATCTTCGATTAACTGATGAGGGGAATCGCAAGCGCAAAGAATTGCTCAGTGAAACCACAAAGATTGGTCGTGAGGTCGCCCTTAAGTATGTGACACTCGACCAAACAAATGTGCCCGACGAGGACGCCGAACTGCAACGACGCCTGGAAGAAGTTTTGCGCGACGATGATAAGCAAAGTGGTCTTGATAGTGTGTTTAACGCCCGATCGGCGCAGTTGTCCACAGCAATCACGAAGGCCTGTCTTCCTGCCGGTTTGGTGAAGCCTTTCCCGTGGAATCAAATGCAGTCTATGACTGTTACTGGAGCTAAGGGTTCTGCCGTCAACGCAAACCTCATTTCTTGCAATTTGGGACAGCAGGTTCTGGAAGGTCGACGTGTGCCTGTAATGATCAGTGGCAAAACTCTTCCAAGTTTCAGGGCATTCGACACGAACCCAATGGCTGGTGGATTTGTTCTCGGCCGTTTCTTGACTGGAATCAAACCTCAAGAGTATTATTTCCACGCCATGGCTGGTCGTGAGGGTCTCATTGATACTGCTGTGAAAACCTCTAGATCCGGTTACCTGCAGCGTTGTTTGATCAAGGGCATGGAGGGGCTGAGGGCAGAGTACGATTCTTCTGTCCGAGAAACATCTGATGGCTCGATGATTCAGTTCTTGTATGGAGAGGACGGTCTTGACATTACCAAACAGGTTCATCTCGAGAACTTCGACTTCTTGGCATCGAACCACCTTTCCATCAAGCAGCAAGTCGAACTTACTGAAAATTTTCACCACCTGGAGAAGGATGTGGTCACGAACTGGCACAAGGACGCCATGAAGAAGGTGCGCAAGACTGGCAAGCTTGATGCTATGGACCCCGTCCTGTCAGTTTACCACCCTGGAGGTAACCTGGGTAGTACATCGGAGTCCTTTTCCCAGGCGGTTAAGACGGTAAAATCTACCATACTCTATTTAATATCTCTCAATGGACTAACCACGTTTGCTTGTAGTACGAGGATGAGAATAAAGAGAAGCTTCTCAAGGACAGGAAGAAGGGCGCCGAGGGTGTCATGAGCAAAAAAGCATTCAACACTTTAATGAACATGAAATACCTGAAATCTGTTGTCGATCCTGGTGAGGCTGTTGGAATTGTGGCTGGTCAATCTATCGGTGAACCGTCTACCCAAATGACCCTGAACACCTTCCACTTGGCAGGTCACTCTGCAAAGAACGTCACTCTGGGTATTCCCCGTTTGCGTGAGATTGTCATGACCGCGAGTAAACAGATTATGACACCTACAATGACTCTGATCCTGAATGAGGAGCTCCCTCAGCAACATGGCGAGAGGTTCGCCAAGGCCATTAGCAAGCTTAGCATCGCAGAGGTCGTCGACAAGGTGCAGGTCAAGGAGAGAGTCTCATCCGGAAGTACAAAGGCCAAGATCTACGATATCGAGATTTCCCTGTTCCCTGCCGAAGAATACACCGCCGAATATGCAATCACCATCCGGGACGTTCAAGCGACTCTGCAGCATAAATTCATTCCCCGACTTGTGAAACTCACCAAGGCCGAGTTGAAGAAACGACATGACGAGAAATCGCTGAGCAAGAACTCATCTGCGCAGCCTGAGATTGGCGTCTCGGTCGGCACCATTCAGGAAGCGCCACGAGGTGCTGACTCTGAGGAGCAACCTCCGGATGATGATGTCGAAGACGATGAGGAAGACGCCAAGCGGGCCCGTGGAGCTCAGAACCGTTCCAACCAGGTTTCATACGAAGGCCCGGAAGAAGAAGAAGAGAGAATGATCCGCCAGACCGACGCGCAAGAGGATGATGACGATGAGGGACCGGATCAGGACAGTGATATCGAGATGGATGACTCCTCAGACGACGAATTGGACGAGGAAGGACATACCAAGGACTCGAAATTGCGCGAAGACGATGTCAGATCTAAATACGCCGAGGTCACACAGTTCAAGTTCAACCAGCACAAGGGCTCCACATGTACCATACAACTGCAGTATGATATCGCCACTCCCAAGCTCCTGCTCCTCCCTCTGGTCGAAGACGCTTGCCGCAATGCAGTCATCCAGTCCATTCCTGGCCTCGGCAACTGCACGTTTGTGGAAGCAGACCAGGCAAAGGGCGAGCCCGCCTGCGTCATCACCGACGGTGTCAACATGCTTGCGATGCGCGACTACCAAGACATCATCAAGCCTCATTCCATCTACACAAACTCTATTGACCACATGCTCGTCCACTACGGTGTCGAAGCTGCACGCGCATCCATTGTCAAGGAAATGTCTGCCGTTTTCATGGGTCACAGTATCTCCGTCGATAACCGTCACCTAAACCTCATCGGTGACGTGATGACACACAGTGGTGGTTTCCAGGCTTTCAACCGTAACCAGCTTGTCAAGGATATCTCCTCACCCTTGGCCAAGATGAGTTTCGAGACCACTGTTGGGTACCTCAAGGATGCAGTCCGAGAGCGCGACTGGGATAACCTGAACAACCCCAGTAGTCGGATTGTTGTCGGCCGGACTGGAACCATTGGTACAGGCGCCTTTGATGTCCTTGCTCCCGTGGCATAGACATTAATTGTCTGTAGTTGGTCTATATGATTTATTATTCGGTGCCCTCTTGGCTGTGTATATGTTCTTCTTCAAAAGGGTTTACTCATTGTTTATACGCACGCGATTCATTCATGATGTGCCCCATGAGCTCTGGAGTTTTGTTTAAAGCGGAAAGTAAAAAGTTCCCTTACTCAGATAGTGTTTATTTTCATTCGCATCTATTGCCTGAAAGAATAAATAGAATTCATATCTTGATAAGATTTTAAATGCATTCCCAAGAACAATATAACACCAAACGTCCGTGGTATCATGCTTAACCTTTTCCCAGAAGAGGTAGAATATCTCAAAAAAATAACACCGATAGAAAGAAAGGGTTGAGAACGCGGACCCAGAACCGATCAAGAACGAAGGCTAGAATCAACTATGCGTCGAGCATCATGAGGTCTTGATCGATACCGTCGTCGAACTCGTCTACGCCTCCTTTATTAGCACCACTAACTCCATTCCCATGAGCAATATTTTCGAGCTGTGCTCTTTGCTCTTCCTGCACCTGCTTCTGGCGATGTTTCTCCAAGTCCGCTAGACTCCAGGTAGAAATACCTTCTTGATCCTTGGCCTTGAAAGGCTGGGCCATAGTGCGAAGGAAGTTCTTCGCCGTTGCCACCGCCATGTCCGTGCTGAGGTTTGTTTCACTCTCTAGCAGCGCCTGACTGATCCACTTTGGAAGCTGGTTACGTTTCTTCTGGAATCGCCGGTCCGCCAGAACCATAACGCCGTAGTCATCTTTGCCTCGGAGGACACGGCCCAGACATTGAGCAGCGTGCCTCATGGCATCGAAGGACAAGAAGTCGTTTTCTCGGATGCGATAGGTCTCTCGCAGGAATTCAAGACGTGCCTTAAGGATACGGGACTCTGTGTACTGGAACGGAACGCCGATACACAACACGGCTCGTCCGTAGTGATGGTCGAAATCAATACCCTCGGAAACTTTACCTCGTGCGACACAGAAAAGGATGGCACCTCGACCGTTGCAGCATGCTGTTCGATAGGTTTCGAGCGCTAGTGATGATTCTTGCGCATCCGGAGTTTCCACTAGAATCAATTTGTAGTTCCAGATCGAATCAAGTATGCCCATACCCTGCCACATGCTGATGATAGATTCCATGTAGAGATAGGAAGGGAAGAATACCACAATTCCATCTGGCGTGATGCGAGAGAATTCGAGAACCATGTTTCCATAATTGCGAACGACACCTGGATCATTTCGAATCTGAAACGAAGACGAGATTTGTGCTTGATCCGAGCCGCGAGTCACGATCATAGGTAAGAAAGAACGACGAGCAAGTGTCATACTATACGATTCTTGCATCACAGTGGGGAAGTCGAGCATTTTGGGATACATTTCGAGTGGTGATAGAGTTCCGGAGGTGATGACGACCGAACTGAATCGATCAAATACCGGCTTGATAGCGATAGCCGCGTCTAGACAAGTAAAGTGTAGGACTGGATTCGGCACCGTTGCTGCCTCAGACTCGAACGGTTCCAAAATCAGAAGAAAACCTTTGTCGTACGTAGAGACCAATGTAGCAAATGTTGCCACTTCTTGGAGGGGCTGATAATCATCGATATTGATCAGTTCCAGTGTTCTGACCAACGAGGTTAAACGTTCTGCACAGAATCTCAGGGGTTTTCTTTCAATAAAAGTCAACTCCTTCACATGACTTAAAAACGATAAAGGCGTCTCTGAAATGGTGTGTGTGACTTTCATCCGGGTCTTCAGGTATTCAATAAACCTCTTAAGGAAGGCAACAAAGTGCTCCGCCCGTCTTATATTACCCGGAACGGCTTCCTTGAGTAGATCATCCGGAAGGACGGGGTTAGATATAAACTGGTCTTCCTCCCTAGCTTGCTCAGCCTCCCGTAAGCCTTCGACAAGTTTCATGTACTCATTATTGAGCTTCTCCGCATCTGAGCTCTTTACTTCCTGGATCTTACGTTCCAGATTGTTTGCGCCCCTCGTGGCTTTCCGTAATGAGTCTTCGGATATATCGATACTGAGGGACTCGATGCAGACGTTGTCGATATTGTGCGCCTCATCGAATACCACGATACTATCCTTTGAGAATTCCTTAGATACTCTTTCGGCGATCTTTGGGTCTAATAGATAGTGGTATGAGTAGATGATGACATTGCAGTACGGCATCTAAGTATTTGTTAGAAATGACAGCACATAAAGAGATCTGTGAGCAGACATACCATGCGCCGGGCCGAGAAATAGGGACATTGCTTATGTTGTTCTCCGTAGTTCAAGAGGTCGTCAAGGGTAAAAACGCCCGGAGGAACGAGATTGTGAGGTTCAAGAAGATCCAAGTTCTAGAAGGATTGGTTAACCGGAATTTCAAGCTGTAGGCTGGTCATTAAATACCTCATGATAGACGCACAGCTCAACATCTTCACCCCTCTCCTTCTTCTCCTTGACAAACCCGGCAGTCAAGCTCCGACACCGGGCGTCAACCACTGTCCCGCTTTTCTCTCGTTTGACTGAAGGGTGCAGACAAAGGTTTTTCCGACTGGTGAGCCCTAGAGCACGGAAGTCCTCAGTATAGCCTAGTTGCTCCGAACGGTATTTCATGAGCTCTCTCAACTCCGCTAAGGCCTTTTCAATCTCGGACATCGTTCGGGAGCAGTAAATGAGCTTTCGATGTTCTGGCTTATGCTGTTGATAGGCGACGATCAAGGATAATAGCGTGACTGTCTTTCCAGTGCCTGAAGGCATCTCCAGGACACAGTGACCCCCGGCATCGAGGGTCTTCTTAAGATCGCACATGTAGGCATATTGTTCGGGGTATATACGAGGATAAGGGAAGAGGACGGGGAGATCACTAGTGGACGAGGAGCTATCAGATACCGAAGCCCATTACATGAAAATATGCGGCACTTACTCAATGAAGAATTTCATTGTGAGGGGGGGACGTGAAGCTGAGGGAATGCAGCTCGTCTGAGTCGTCAGGCAAGACGAGAGGCTCTTTTTTGGTCCAGACCGCGTTGCGCTTTCCCTTTCCCGACGATCGATGACACCAGATCACGTGCTCTCCCGATAAGGACGCCGACCAAGTCCGCAATGATAAGGCTGAGCTGTTTCTTGAACTTTTTTGTGAAGGGTAGTTCAACAAGCACGTTTTTTGGGATGACAGTGAGTCAGGAACAAGGTTTTGGCTGGCTTCCTTTTGTTTCTCCCATTCTCTCCCTTTGTTCTGTTCTCATTTTCTCTGTTATTCCTCTCGTTCATTCAACTCAACCTCACCCCGCTTACCCCACACTATAACTATGAGCAAAAAGTTCAAATCCCAGGCGTCGAGCAGTCGTGCAGCTGGTAGCACATTTAGTGGCTTTGGAGGGTTCTCCTCATTGGGAGCGAGTCAGGGGAGAGAGCTATCCTCTCTTACATACGTCGCTGAGCCACCAGATCTGTCAAGAATATCCGAACCGCAATTGGCGATCGCATTCAAAAACTTTTCAAAGAAAGATGAAGTCACTAGAACGAAAGCCCTAGACGATATAAGGTCCTACGTCTCTGATGTAGAAAAGAACGGCGGGACCCTTGATGACGGGTTCCTAGAAGCTTGGGTGGGTGGTTTGTTCCGTGTGATGCTGGGAATTAAAATTTGACCCTAAGACAGGTACGGATATATCCTCGGGCCTCCATTGACGTCTACCGAAGAGTGAGGCAGACCGCGCATTCAGTCCAAGGATCTGTTGCTAGCCTTGTGGGAAAGCGCATCGCGCGCTTTCTCCCCAAGGTGGTCGGAGCGTGGCTGGCTGGGGTTTATGACAACGATAAGCCGGTTCATCAGTCGGCCTTAGACTCTTTCACTCGGATTTTCTCTACTGACGAGAAGAGAGCTGGCGTGTGGAAGATCTATCAAAGTTCTATTCTGGACTTTGCTGATGATGTCATTCTTCAGCAGACTCCTAACACACTCAGTGATGAAAGAACTGTCAAGCCTGACGATGCGGAGGCTAAATATGCACGTGTAGTTGGAACTGCTATTCTGTTACTCAATCGCATATTAGGTATGTTTCTTTCAACCAAGTTCGAAGCGACATTGCTTAGAACGAAATAGGCAACACCACCAAGGGAGACCGCCAAGGTGATTCGCCCACGTTAGAAAATTTGCTCGGCAGCAAGTCACTCTGGGCATTTTCGTACCATGATGATCCGTTTGTTCGCCGCTCACTTTACATTCTTCTTCGAACTGCTGTCTCCGGAGACCCCGATGAGCTGGACTGGAAGCTGGTCAGCGCAGCCTTGATCGGTAAATCACTTTCCACTCCGCAACTTGGGTCTGCATCCGAGCTGTCGGAGACGTTACTACTTGTGACATCCATACGCCCGCAAATATGGACCATGGACTATTCTGGGAAGAACTCCGCTTCGAAAAGGTTGCTTCAATATATCCGGAAGGGCTCTCAAAGTGGGCCAGACATATTTTGGTCAAATCTGTATCAGCTGCTGCAACTTGTTCCAATACAAACCCTAGCAAGTCTCGATTCTCATTCGACTAGTGGCGATAATATTGGATTGGCGAGCGCAACGGCTTTGATGGATGCCTTGCATGAGGGGCTGAGCTCAAGAGATGAACCTCAGCAGAATCGAACGCTCGGCTGGAAGATTTATGTCGAGGTTGCCATGTGGCTTGCCCAGGGACTCAACGATAATGACACGGTGAAGCTTTTACATGATAAGCTTTCTCCGTTAGTGGCGCAGCATGTGAAGCCCCAGCAGGAGGAATCGCGGTGGTCTTTACCCTCGCAGTCCTCTGAGGTTATTTGTTCCGAATATCTTACTGCTCTGATTGCGTTTGGTTATGAAGTTTCACTCAACGATCTGTGGACGAAACTATCGGATGACCTGCTTGAGGCCGTTCGACTGTCTTCGCCCGAACAATCGAAAGATTTCAAAACCTCACAGGACGCAGTGTGTACACAGGCTGGACGCCTCTTTTCAATGGAAAATTCTCTGCTGTCGCACCTTGCGGATAGGGATTATGAGACCAGCACATTGCAAACGCTCGAGAGCCTGAACCTAGGGCTGCTCAACAATTGCTTACAGGTATTACGAACTCGAAACGGTAAGCCGTATGGGGCGGCGGCAGTTGTTGAAGAGATGGTGCGCAAGGTCCCGCAGATTGCGCATAGATCGCGGGAGCTTCAGGTATTCCTCCAAGATGATGCACCAGAGCTCCTTTTCTCCCCATCCGGTGATCGAATCATCTCAATCACGCTGCTTTGTCGTTCATGGCCTGGTTTCGGTTCCAGCTTCGAGGTGGTTGTCAAGCAAGTTGCACAACTTGAAAACGTCATGACCAATGCAACTGCTGTCCAGAAGCTGCTCTCGAGTCTCGATTTCAACGAAGTAGATGGGGAGATTCTCGGTCCTGTGATTATGCGGGCTCTAGAACTGGCTATTAAAGGAAGCCAGCTACATTGGTCGGTTATTATTGCCGCTCTTCGAAACCCAACAGCCCAAGGCGAGATGGAAGACTCGATTTTTCTCTCCATTCTTGACATCCTGTCCTCGGAAGATGAAGTTTCGAACGCTTTGCGTGGACTCACACAGATAGCGTCGTCCGTCCCTAGCGCCGCCTCGAGATTCCAAAGTGGTAGTCAAGGCTCGAGACTAGCTGGGAAGCTCTTGTTCCTAACGGAATCTCCATCAGAAGAGGTTGCTAGCCTCGCAGATTCCTTGATCGGTCTGCTGAAAAACTCAGCGGTCGGTGAAGCGAACACAAAGGCGAGCCTTGAGATTCTGCAGCACAACCTTGCTGTTGTCAATGAGGAATCATTGTCGTAAGTACCTGTTCAATTGATAACACTTCAACACTTCGAACCGTATACTGACTGAGTCAGGATCGAATCATTGTTGAGCATTGCGGAAGAGTTGTTGCGCAGCTCCAAGCCTGAAGATGCTTCACAGGTTGCTAGAGACATCCTACCTTCACAATCAATGTGGGATCAAGCTCTTGGGCCTTTCCTCGAACTTCCACCTCGTTTATCCACCTCTATCACAAGCCCACTTTCAGGTATTGTGCACTTGATCGACCGAAAGCTATCAGAGACATTCTCTCAACGCTACGAGAACATCGCACGCGACTCGAGTCATGGTTCAGCCGCATTCCGACTTGCTCATTTCACTGTTCGGGCACTTTCTTCCTTGAACATCACCGAGCACATTGGCGTGGACGAATTCAAGGTTTTATTCTCTAACCTACCCCTTGTGGTACAATTGATCGAAGACGACCTCGCTATTGAACGATATAATTTTATCGCCGGGTCCCTGGTTCAGGAGCAGCGAGAGGAATGCAGAAAGATTGTCAACGATGGGCAGAAAATTATTCAGGAATGGTCTTCATCAACCCAGCAAATTCTCTCGACAGGTGCGACCATTTCTGCTACTATTGCATCCATTTGGGAAACAAGGCTTGAGAAGCTGGAAGGCACATCCCCGATAGATTATCGAGTTGCGCAGGCCTTCACGAAAGTCATCGAGGGCGTAGACCCATCGACTATAACGCTCTCCTCCGAAGCGATCGGGCAACTGTGCAGAGAAATGCGATCAGATAATGCCATTCGCTCTGCTGCCAGAGTGGCTGTTTTCCGACGATCTATCCTTGCAAATCCAGCTGGGATTCGAATTTGCAATGAGTTTGTAGCGGACTCCACTGGATTGAAGGTTGGAGATGAGACGTTCAACGGTTAGTATCCATTATGACTCTACCCAAATCACAGTTCTCTAACCGTATACAGGTCTTCGGAAATTGGCATTGCTTAACCTCCTCTTGTATGAGGAAGAGGACCTTAACCCCATGACGTCTATGCCAACCCAACGGTTGATATTCTTCGTCAAGCACATGACACAGTGCATCCAGTCGGAGCAAATATCGCTCAGCCTGAAAGCGGAGATTTTCAAGGCTCTGACTTTTGCACTTCCCAACGTCAAGGACATGTATGGTTCTCATTGGGAAGATTGCCTGGATATGCTCGGTTCAACATGGCGAAATACCGGCGGGGCAGACGGCGCTCTGCCTGTCCTAAACTCATCATATCAGCTCTACAGCTGCTTGGAGTCGATTGTCAAAGATGAAGATAGCAATGACGATGTGAAAGACGCCTGGGCTGAGCGAAAGAAAGCTCTGCTCAACGATTTGACATCGACTCTATGGAAATTCGGTGAGGATTAGGCGTTTGATTGGTGGACGCATTGTGCTGACCTGCGTTTAGATTCCTCTACAACATTCTACCTACCCCGAGACCTCACTGTCGACCAATTATGCCACTTGATCAAGACTATCCCGGTTGAGAACCTCGAGAATGTTGGCAAGGTGTTTCCTCTCCTGACAGCCCACAGCCTGGTTCTACAACATACAGCCTACATTCTCCTTCACCGTTATATTCCGACCATACAAGAGCAGGTATCATTTGACGTGGCGTTATCAAAAATGGAGGTTAAGCTCCCGTACGAACTTATATCCCTGCTCATTGGCGCACCGACGCTGGAATCAATATCTGCCTCATACGGAGATGATAAGACTTGGGCTGATATAAGGTCTTATCTTCTGAGCTGGAAATTGGTCTTTGACCACTTCACCAATGCGGTATGCTCCAATTTTGGTATTATTCAGTGGACGTAAAAAGCTAATCACTCTCTAGTCTCTGGCTCTTCAAGAGCAGTATGCTTCCGACATTAAGGAGCATGATGTGTTGACTTCTTTGTTAGAATTCACGTTTGATTTCCTTCAGAAAGGACACGGCAGACTTTTGGATGCATCGAAGCTGGATATTCGCTCTTTCGAACTTTGCCAATTGGAGAGCTACGAAAAGGAGACGCAATGGCTGCTCGTTCATTTGTACTTTTTGTCCTTGAAACATCTTGCCAACCTGACTAAGGCTTGGTGGATTGATGCGAAGAAGCGCATTAAAGGCCCCGTGGAAGTTTGGACAGAGAAATATGTGAGAAACGAAGCACCCGGCCACTATTACGAATGTACTAACATGGTTTTAAATAGATATCACCCCTGGTTGCTGAGGATGCTCTAGAAAGGGTAACTCAATGGATGTCAACCCAGGACCCGAACGAGGAGCGAGCGCTCAACGTTAAAGTCGCCTCAAAGACAGCGGAGATCATCGCCAGCATCCCGATTGATGAAGAATCACCACATGTCTCACTCTCAATATCTCTCCCTCCTGCCTATCCTCTGCACCCTGCCCTAGTCGTTGGCCGAAGCCGAGTACTAGTTGACGAAAGGAAGTGGAAGAGCTGGCTTCTCACCATTCAAGGAGTCATTATGTTCTCAAACGGCGCCCTAGAAGATGGACTTCTAGCATTCCGCAAAAATGTCCAAGGTGCAATGAAAGGCCAGAGTGAGTGCGCGATTTGCTACTCAGTTATTTCAACGGATATGCAGACGCCAAACAAACGGTGCGCGACGTGCAAGAACGCCTTCCATTCGGTCTGTTTGTACCGGTGGTTCAAGAGCAGCAACCAGAGTACTTGTCCTCTGTGTCGAAACCATTTCAGCTTTGCATGATCGTGGATATAGCTTATTTTATCCGTTGCATTTGCATAGCGGATGTGAAGGTTTTTTTTGCTGGGGTCTGGAAAATTGATGACGTCGGTCTTATTATATCTCGTCTCTATGCTTAGTAGACTTTGGATCAGCATTGGCATTTGCATATTTACTAGACTCGAAGACATAGATTGATTCCTTCAAAATTTAAGCAATTTCGGCCCGCAACAGCCCAATTGAAAGACATTATTCCCCTTGCGACTAGATAATAGTCTCGCAGGTGAGACACATGCATGGCACTGATAGAGTCCCCACCGCAGCAGACTAGACCGCTCTCCAACCCCTCGTTTACGACCAAGCTTCATCATGACCCCGCCATGTCAGCACCACAAATCCCCAACTTAAATACTCTCCGTCGGGGAGCCGGTCGCGGTCGCTCACGAGGTCGAGGCGGAAATGAGGGCCCTGGATCGACTTCTCGCGGACAGAAAGACCGGGTTGTACAGGGAACGGACAATGACGCCAGTGTATCCCGACTGAGCGCGGTGGGGTTGGGGTATCTCGAAGACCCGTTTGCAAGAATCTTGACGCCATTAGGGGAGGAGACGAGGAGACTGCCGATTATAAATCGAGGTACGCTTCAGCTTGAACTTGTTTTCATTCTGGAGAGTTTATTTCTGTAGAAAGTCTAACTGAGTGCGGGGTTGACTGTGAAGGGACCTACGTGCGCACGACGGCGATCGATCAGCTTGTCGCGAGATTTCTAGGATTGACACCGAATCCGGACCCGGCATGCAATCAGAAAAAGAAACAGATCATTTCGCTTGGTGCTGGTTCCGACACGCGCGTCTTTCGACTGCTGCAATCGCAGCCCAACATCGTCTACCATGAAATCGACTTTGCGGTCAACAATGCTGCGAAGATCAAGACTATCCGGGGAACGCATTTGTTACAACGGGTGTTAGGTCATCGACAAGACGTCGTAATCTCCGACGCGGGGGATGCGTTGCACTCTCCGATCTATCACATTCATCCGATCGATCTACGAACGCTTGCACACCAGGCGGAGGGTAGCACGAGCGAAGATCCAGTGGCCCGACTACGAGAAACGATAGACACGGGGCTTCCAACGCTGATACTATCTGAGTGCTGCCTGGTGTATCTTTCTCCCGACGAAGCTGCAGGCGTTCTGCGCTACTTCACACAAACCTTGTTTCCGCCATCAACCAAGTCAGAAACCCTAGCCCTTGTGCTCTACGAGCCAATTCGGCCTCACGACGCGTTCGGACGGACAATGGTAGCGAACCTTGCGGCGCGCGGGATCCAGCTTCAGACTCTTCACGAGTATGCGTCGCTTGGGGCGCAGCGGGGGCGGCTCCGCCAGCAGGGCTTTGATGGGGGCCAGGCGGCTGCGGATGTGGATTTTCTGTGGGAACGGTGGGTGAGTGAAGAGGAAAAGGAGCGAGTTGCTGGGCTTGAAATGCTGGATGAAATGGAGGAGTGGAAGCTGCTCGCACAGCATTATTGTGTTGCCTGGGGCTGGCGAGAGGGATGTGTCCAATTTGACGGCTGGGGAAACCTGGAGGGACAGTCCTCGGAAGGCTGACTTTGCACTTGGCGAGAATGGCGAGTCAATCTTCGGTGAAAGGACCCCTGAGAAACCCCGTTCTCCGCGCCGCTCTCGGAGCTAAGCAACAGACGCGCGAACACGAGAGCGAACACTCGGAGACCTGCAGCCACCGAAATAAAGAATTTGATAGCAAACACGTATCATTGTAGCGTGTACAAATGAAATTGCTTGATGCATCGAAGTCGTGTTGTTCATCACACTGAGGAAATAATGGGGACCCCTGGTGATGTGTAACACGTGATGGTTTCCTCACAGGCTTCAGGGCTCGGAGACTCGGCAAGCTGGCAGTTTAACTCTTTAGCACACTATTGGCACCGCTACTGGACTTTACTGGAAAGCATCGTCGCTAAGGCTGACCATGTGGCCCCTATTATTTGCTGGATTGTGGTCGTAGAGATGACGATCGTTGGGCCTAGACTTGTGTAACGGTGACAGTGACAGCGATAGGCAGGTACTGGTTGGGTCAGGGTTCTCGTCGCACAAAAAGCGCTGCGATGGCTCATGGGAGCGTGCTCTGTATATAAACAAAACCCAGCTGAAGATGACGAGCTCCGGCGTCTCTCGAGGTGTTTCAGGGTCGTACTTTTGGATGAGAGCCGATAGTGTGTTTGCTGGATTGAGCAACATGAGGCGAGTCCGTCACACGGCACGATCTTTTGTGGCGTTGATTGGCTCGTCGGAGATTGGGTGCGCTGGAGCCAATTTGGCAGAGTGGACCTGAATTCCACGAACCGCGGGGGATAACGAGTTGGTAGCAGTCTCCTATTGGCTGCTACCCCTGGCGCCGGCGTGGAGGCTGAGCCCAATGGGGGAAAATTAGTGTCAGTAGCTTCTAAGTAAGCCCAGAGAGGAAATGCGCCAGGGACCCGAATTGTGGTCCCTTTTTGAGCCCTGAGCACGACTTTTCTCTTGTCAGAGTCAGGCGGGCCTGTCAGAGGCCAGGGCACTTGGAGTTCGGGGGCTCTGGCGCTACGGCGGCTTTGTTTGCACCTCGTATCTCATTTCCTGCCCTGCCCTCTTCCTCTTCCCTTTCCCTCCTCACCCCCAAGTCGTTCATTATTAGGGTCCTGACCATAGTCTTTCGTTTCCCCCATATTCTGCTTCGTCGCTAGACGCCTTCCTTTCTTTTTCGTTCGTTTTTCCCGCCCGGTGGACTTGTCTCCATCTGTCGCCTTTTCACGACCAGCACTGCAGGCTCAATTCGCTTCAATATGAGATTCATCTACGCAACCGCTTTGCTCTGCGCCGTCACCGCTGAGGCAACTCAGCATAGCCATGGCCACTTACATCGCCATCACCACGGGAAGAAGGATGTGCACGAGAAGAGAGGCGGCACCTGCGCATTCCCCACCGACGCTGGGCTGGTTTCCGTCACCCCGGGTTCCAAAAATGCTGGATGGGCGATGAGCCCTGACCAGCCCTGTGAGCCAGGGAATTACTGCCCGTATGCTTGTCCTCCCGGACAGGTATCCATGCAGTGGGATCCGGACGCAACCTCGTATTCCTACCCGCAGTCCATGGTGAGTTGCTGTTGATATAATGACCCTGGCGCATGCTGATCGTGTAGAACGGCGGTCTGTATTGTAATGAGGACGGCGAGATCGAGAAACCTTTCCCCAATAAGCCCTACTGCAAGGATGGAACTGGCGCCGTTGAGGCCGTCAATCGCTGCGGGGACGTTGTCTCGATTTGCCAGACAGTCCTTCCTGGTAACGAGGCCATGCTGATCCCAACCCTGGTCGAGTCTACGGCTACTCTTGCTGTGCCGGATCTCAGCTACTGGTGCGAGACAGCTGCTCAGTAAGTCACGCCTGATCTTCACAGCAACTATATGCTGATTCTCTAGCTTCTACATCAACCCTCCCGGAAAGGACACCGCTACGGCCTGTGTTTGGGGTACATCCGCCAACCCCTGGGGTAACTGGTCCCCATACGTTGCAGGCGCCAACACCGACGGCAATGGAAACACTTTTGTGAAGATCGGCTGGAACCCTATCTACCTGGAACCCGCGACCCCATTCCGCAATACAGTCCCCGACTTTGGAGTTGAGATCGAATGCGCCGGCGGCGGATGCAACGGGCTTCCCTGCAAGATCGACCCCGCCGAGAATGGGGTCAATGAAGTTACAGGTGCCTCGAGTGATGGTGCCGGCGGTGCCGCGTTCTGTGTTGTCACCGTGCCCAAGGGTGAGACGGCTAGCATTGTTGTCTTCGACGGGTCTGGCAGTAGCGGCGGCGGCAGCAGCAGCGATGACGATGACGACGAGGAGGAAGTGGAGGAGACTACCACCACGACCAGCGAGAAACCGACCAGCACAACCACCACCACCACGACCAAATCTACCACGACTACCACAACTAGCAAGAGCACAACCACAACCACCACCACAAGTACCACAACGACAACCGAGTCTTCTTCGTCTTCAGACCTTATCTCCCACTCCAGCTCATCGCATGAGTCCCCCAGCAGTTCCGGCTACCCTGACTACACGTATAAGCCTCATGTGCTCGTCGAAACCGGCGAGGGCGGTGCCTTCGCCTCGGAAACCAGCGAACCGGAAGAAGCAACCCCCAGCCCGACGTCGGGCGCTCACCAAACCAGCCAGAACGCGATGATGGCCCTGTTCGGCGTCATTGCAATGGCAGCCTTCACATTCTAGGCTACGACTATACACCACTAAATACCGGCCACACCCACTCCATATATTCTGGCCTCCACGACTTATACTCACTTGGCAGCACATACTTTGCTTCTTCTTTTATATTATTTCCCCTTCACTTCTTGGATACCTTACCTTTATACCTTGATATTGACTTCTAACTTCTTGGGATACCTCTTACGATTAACGTTCTTGTACATTGATTGGATGATGATTTACAACCCAACCCGGCTTCATCAGCTCAGTCTGACGGTTCATTCTCTGCATACTTAGGCTACTTTCTTGTTCATATCAGCGAAAATGTATAAATACTCCTCACAGTGCATTTACTCGCCTTGGTAGCTCAGTTAATCATAATCTAATTCTGTTACCTAGAAGGCCGAGTAGTTCTAGATATGTCGGTGCCTGAGGCATGACACTTGCGGTAGCCCCTCGGCTCGGCCTCCGCGGTATCTTATCTGCCTGCCTGCGACTGCCTCGTCGCAACTTACGAATCTCCCTCATCCTCTTCTTCTCCTTTATATTCTACACAGGCGAGATTTTATACAACTACGCCAAAATGCCACCATCACCACAGACGGTAAGTCCTACTGCCTCGAGAACCAGAACGCAACCCCAGGACAGCGAGGGCGGATACCCCGCACTCCCCCATCGCATCACCTCACCACATTCATAGCACAACCACAATCACTTCCCATTTGTACCTCGCAAACACAAACTAACAGCTGAACAAAAGGCAAAACTAACCTCGACCCTCCACCTTCTAATTCCACGCCTTCGCCTCCTCCAGAAGAAATCAACCGCGTCATCGGTCGTACAACGCCGCGACCTCGCCTCTCTACTCGAAAACAACCGCGACGCAAGCGCCCGCATCCGTGTCGAGAATGTCATTGCCACAGATATCGCCATTGAGGTGATGGAGATGGTCGAGCTATACTGTGAGCTTTTGCTCGCGAGAGCGGGGGTGCTTGATGGTCTTGCGTTTGGGGAGGCTGGACAGCGCATGCGGGCAAGGGTGAGGGACGAGGCTATTGCTCATAATCATCCGAAAGGGAAGGGCGTGGGCTTAGCTGGGACTGGAGAGGAGGCGAAAAGTGGGGGTGGGGGGTTCTTCGGGTTCTTTGGAGGGAAGAAGGCTGCGCCGCAGACGCAAACGCAAACGCATTCAAAGCCGCCGCAAGTGCAGGATCAGCCTATTGTGTCTGATTCTGAAACTGCTGTTGCGGATTCCGAGGACACGTTTTACCTCGACCAGGCCCTTGATGAAGCTGCGACATCCATCTTCTATGCGTGGTCGCGATTCCCTAGTGAAGTGCGCGAACTCACCCTTCTCCGCTCCTTGCTCGCAGACCGCTACGGGAAGGACTACATGACACTCGCATCAGAAAATAAACTGGCGGACATCAAGGTCCCTGAGCGCCTGGTGAAGGGGCTTCGCGTGAGGCCGCCAAGCGCAGAACTTGTGGAGAGCTATCTAAGAGAGATTGCGAGGGCATACAAGGTTCAATGGGGAGAGGAAGCAGATGTAGATGAACAAGAGGTTGATGCGGTTCTTGACGAGGTGCTTGCTAGTGGTGATGACTTCGGCGGGGATGGAAACGGCGATGGTGATGGGGGTGACGTGGGCGAGCTTGTCCGCCGAGCATCGGAGACGACAGCGCTAACTCGTGCGACGCCACCGAGGGGATTACATGCAGATAAACTCGGCAAGAGTCCCGTGAGCGTTGCGCCCCCCGGACCGCGATCTGATAACCCGAACCCGAGAGTGAAGGTTCCCGATGATAGCAACAAGAATGCGCCGGCTGAAGTACCAAGCCCTAGTCCCGCACAGCGCGGGGGTAGAGATAAGAGTGGGATACCGGAAGTCGATGAATTGTCGAGAAGATTCGCGGCGTTGAAGCGGTAGATTAATCATTGAGCTTTCTCTCTATTTTCTCTTCACTTTACATACGCTGGCTTCCACTTCTGAAAGCTATTTTGCATTGACGAGTCATGGCATTCTATGTATTATGTTAGGTATCCAAGTCTATAACTAAAGGACATGCCCTCCATCCTCTTTCTTTCCTGCTTTTTTCATACACCCGTAACCGGCCGAGCTAGAATGGTATCTCTCATATAGAACGAAAAACAGCGATGCTCAAAAAACCCAGACACCCACCAAATATGCATATGTGCGTGCCCACAAACCATATATACAGTACAACATAAGAAAACGCAAAGAGATGCTCAAAAAAAGATTGTAAATGGCGGAAAAGAACCGGGAAAAAAAAAGAATATACACCGAAAGATAAAATTCCGTTTCACATATCCTCTTCCTCACCGGGAAGATAAATCTCATGGCCCGATCCCTCGTAAACGAAAATAGCTGCGAAGCAGCCGAATACAGAGACGACGGCGATTAGCCACCATGCGAATCCGACTGTTCCTATCTCTAGGCCGTAGCCGTACCATGCTCCCGAGAAGATAGGCCCGATGGTACGGAAGGCGGATGAGACGGACTGACCGATGCCGTGGATTGTGCCGAGAACTGACGGGTGTGGGGAGCAGTTGTTGAGTAGGATGATTGAAGTCGGGAGGGTGAATGTGCGAGCTGTGACTTGTAGGAAGAGGACGATGATGATGGAAAACCAGACCCAGCCTCCGTTCGCTTGGCCTGGTGGTGGGGTTGACGACGGTGCGAGGGCAATGTAGGGTGCGAAGGCGTAGGCGACGGGGAAGAGGGTGAGGAAGTATTGGTAGCTTTTAGCGGTTCCAAGACGACTGTTGATTGAGGGGTATATTGTGAACTGGAGGATCATGCCGATTACGCCGAGGATTGCGGTTGCGAAGCCGACGCTTTGAGGGAGCATGCCCAGGCCACCGGTAAAGATGAAAGGCAGCCGTTGAGCGGGACTGGCGGGGTCATTCGAGTCATAGCGAGGAGTTGAGAGGAAGAGAAGCCAGAGGTTGTTGAATGCACTATCCAGATCAGTATAGTCTCGTGTTTATCTTATCGGATTGCTAAACATACCCCATCTGGAAGTCGAAGAAGGCTTGCGCAAGAAGAGTGCACCAGACGTTCTTGGTCCAAATCTGTCGGAATGGTAGGATACGAGCATGGCGGCTAGGCTTTGAAGCCTTTTCTTCAAGCTCGTACGACTCGGTTTGTCGGCTGAGTAGTGGACCGGACTCATCGTAGTCCGCAAATGGTAGTCGTGAGTATAAAGGCGAGGACGAGGGAACCACGGCTTTGACGGCGCGAGCAGTAAGCCGTTTGATAAAGGCGCCGAGGCCAGGCTTTCCTTTGCACGCTTGCAGAGTCTGGGAGTGTTAGTCTGTGCTGCATACAAGGCGACTAATATCTTACCTCTTCGAGACCGAGAGCGACGCAACCAGCACAGAACGTGAGAAAAACTGCATTGGCTAACATGGGCAGCGCATACTGGTAGCGCACAAGCCACTCAACCCCATTCTCACCTCCAAAGAAGGAGGTGGGTCCGAAGAGGGTTGGGTAAGTTCTAACAGGGTCGGAAAGCATTCCACCCATCACTATGCCTGTTAGCAACGCTCATATACCGTGCGGGATCCGTAGCGTACCAGGTCCAAAAAGTGCGGCAATGTTGAAGCCGATAGGTAGAATCAAGAACGCTCTTGAATGGTACTTCTTCTCCTTTACATTCTCCGCAATCATAGTGCGGATAATTCCAACGGTGCCATTAATGGCGCCACCAAACGACCGCCAGAACACGGCCTGCGCGAATGACGTCGAATAGGCGACACCTAGACAAGAGACCGCAGTCCCTAACAAACCAACAAGAAGGACAAACTTGCGCCCACCCCACTCTGCATCAGCAACACGACCCCAGGGAATAGCCGTGGCAAACTGCGCAGCCGTAAACGCACCCTGGAGAATCCCGGCCTGAGTAGAAACCTCCGAGTCGGAGAGGGTATCATCAAAGGACTTGAGCTGGTAAAACATATACGCTTGCAAAGACGCAATCTGAAGAAAGTCAAACACCCGGCAGAGACCCAGCAACGCCAACTGTTTCTTTCTGGGCAGTGACATCCAGGTCACGGGCCCTGGGCGCGCGGGGGATGATTCCATCGGATCAAAGACCGGCATCTGTGGCTGACTCTGAGACCGGGAGCGCGCGTGACCCTCGTTCCATTCGAAGGAGGTGTTCCTCAGCGCCATATTTGAGGCTGATAGAGTCGACTCGTCGTCCTCGTAGCGGCCAGAAGAACCCTCTGAGACGTGTGCTAATGATTCCGCGCGACGGCGCTGTTGAGGGTAAGGGAAATCCGGAGATGGTTCGCCGCCTTTATCGAGACCGGAAGCCCAAGAAGTCTTGCGAGAGTGGTGCGCATTCCGGGTTTTTGGGTTCTTAACAGCTGACGAAGAAGACGGATTACTACTGTTATTAGGTGAAACAGAAGAAGCCAGCGATTGGCGACTGGATCCAGTCATCAGGGCGAATGTGAAAGTTTGGGAAGAAAGATCGGAACCGTTCAGCGCTTCGCAAAAGCGCTAGTGGTGCGACGACGTCAGAAAAGAGTGGGAGGGAGAAGAGTACGTTTTCTCCGTTGGTACCAGTAAATGCAGTAATAATAATAGCACCAAGAATCTTAGAGAGAGACGAGAAGAAAAGACAGATAACAAGAGGCGCGGAGGTGGAGAGAAGACAAGATGTCAGAGTCGCGGAAACTGGAAATTATTGCTGCCAATCGATCATCAATGCGCCTACTCAATCAGTCACCACAATCAAAAAAGGGCTGTTAAAAGGTTTATTATGATTCTCCTTTCCTTCTTCTTTCTCTTCTCATGTTATCAATCAGAAAGAATGCCTCCTGTCAGCCACTTCTGATTCTCGAAAACGCCCCCCTTCAAAATTACCACACGTATTTTATTTACATGGTTCTCCGGATTTAAATTAATTTGTTAGCGCCGAGCTTGCGACGCTATCCCCACTCTGAGCGCCTCAAAAACGCCTCGTAAACCCCGAGTCAGTATTTTCAATACTGGGTGGGCTGTCATCGGCTGCGGTTTCACTTTATTCTGCAGCCCCATTGTTTGTAGCCGATCTGCCGACAAGTGTGCTCACTCTTAAAGCTTGGATATTTGCTGCTGCTACTACATAATATACTCAACAGCACACGACCTGGCTTCTATAAAGATTACTATACTCTATATACAAAAGTACTAAAAGCAAGGTACTCCCCAGAAATTCTCAATGAATGCGGCCCTGTTCCTCCGATAAAGGAAAGTAGCGTGCTGGTTCGGTTTGCCTCCAGCGGCGCAGGCTCCACCACGGCAAACTCGAAACGCGCAATGAATCTTTCGACTCTCTAGCCCCCAGCGGTTCCGACGACCTCCGCCTCATGCCGCTGTAGTTCTGGTTTCTTCGATACATGCGTAGCACTACGTAGATGCCGACGACAGTCATGAGGATACCTAACGACGGTGCGACCCATCCAACCCGGTCTAGATTGTTAGCTTACTTGCCACGTGCAGTTGGGGGCTAGATAAACTTACCATAAGCATTCTTCAGGGCACCCAAAGGTTTATCTTCAGGCGCAGGGGGCCACTTGTGTCCCCAGTTGAGATGAACTCCGGGCTGATCTGGATCTACCCAGGGAACCGTGTTGAGACCAACCTCAGGGATGATCGCCTTTGCGTCCTCCTCCCCGGGAAGTCCATACGCTTTTGTGTTTTCGCATGTTGTGTCTTCGCAGTAAACCTGGAGCACAGGCGACGGAGTGAACGTAAATTGTTCGCGTGATTTACCGAGCACGTTTCCTTGCGCATCGATTGCCTCCGCATAAGTGAAGCGGTAGAATTCAGAAGCCGTATACGAGGTCTCGAACCCGTCCTTTGGTGCCTGGTGAATGAAGGTGTAGTTGTCGGTAGAGTTGTTGGCGCCATAGAAACGCCAGTGCTTCACGCGTGTAGCGCCGTTCCAGCTGACGTAGAACGTGGTTGAAGAGGAGGCGTCGGTCGACTTGGAATAGGTCCAGAGAGCCGGAATATCGGTCGGATTGCCCTCCCAGTGGAATTTCTGAGCGCGATAGTTCATGATTCGACCCTTATCAATGTAACCCCATAAAAGTAGGTTGCCCTCTGCATCATGCTCGGAAACATACGCGTTGTTACCCCAGCCAATGAAAACGTTCCCGTTCGGTAGGACTTGCATATTTCCCTGACTGGAGCTGATCATGTCGTGGTTCTGAGGCGCATATTCGTGTAACTGCGTGGCTGTCTTAGCCACATGGTCAATCATTATTAGCATGCCGGACGAGTAGTCATGCGTTCGGTTGAAGCCATTGAACCCGTTATTGTACAAGGATAGCAAGGTATGGGTTCCGTTCTCAGTGAGCCACCGGGCATCATGCTGCTGTGAGAAGCTGAAATTGATATTCTCAAACGATGGGTTCGCGCCGTGTAGTTTCCATACTACGGAGCCATCCTTTCCTGAGATTTTGTAAATCGCGCATGTGTGGCGCGATGAGATAAGAAAGTCTCCGTCTGCATTCTTATCAACAGAGTTGATATGGAAGTAATCCCAGGGCGAGCGCGGTTCCAGCCCGGTGCCCGATGTGTCCGTGTGGCCAGGGTATGTATAACTGACGGAAGGGTCGACGTGGTCAAGCGATCTCCATTCGAATATGACTTTGTTGGTTTCCACGTCCACTTCTTGGAAGACACTCTCCATCAGCCAACCCATGCCGCCTTTGAGGTTCCAGATACTCATATCAAACTGTCGTTGCTGGTACACAGTCATCAAGGCCGTCTTTCCGTTGTTGATAAGCTTAAACTCGTGCATGTCGCTTGCCGCCATGCCTCCTCCAGGGACAACAGTCTTGACGATGTGATAATGCTCGTCCATGATAACGCCGTGGCCCCTGCAATATCCGTTCTGCTGAATTCCCTGGAAGAAACATAGGTGATCTTTCCCCTTGTACTGGCACACGTGCATGCCATGGGCATTCCCAGGGCCGGAGTTGCCCCAGCCGCTCCATACTAGGTTCTAAAGCCGTCAACATCAGCGCGAAGCGGATTACTGGTTCTACATACTCCATCGTTATCATAAATGTAAGGACCAGAGTTATCGGCCTCATACGGACCAAGGAAGATGTAGCCCGGTTGAAGCTTCTGAGGAACGCGGCGCTCGAATGTAAAGATTGGAGGGTAAAGGTCAGGACGCTTGCGACAAAGGTATCAGCTAACGACCGCATGTTACCGAGGATGATATACATACCGATTTAAAGGCTGAGTCTATTTCAGCACCAACCTTCTGTAATCCGCCCAGTAACAGGATGAAGGTGCAGACAACGGAAAGACGAGCGCAAATGGTATGAGCAGGCGCTCTAAAAAGAGCGGCAATGGGGAAGTACATGAAGACTGCCCATCACAAGCTCTGGTGTGTCCTAGACCAAACCAGAGTGAGCCAGCGTAACCTCGCCAGATTATCAGGAGCTGAATGATATTCGAAGTATCTACGGGGGGCTACCCCAGAAAGATACTGCAGCAGTGTGGAGGGCGGATCAACGTAATGATATTAAGACGAGCAGCAAATCGGCAGCAAACTGAGGGGCATCTATGGATTCGTTTGTGAGAGAGTTGAAGATCAGTAGTGATCTTCGTGAATTGGGACAGGAAGAGAAAGTGAAGAACGCCAACGCCGCCTGCAACCAAAGCAGTCGTCAGACTGCTGGCGGCGTCAACACCACCGGCCATGATTGGGGTGCTTAACCAAGTCCTTTGGTCGAATCGTCGGAGGATGACCTGCCTCGTCAACATGTTCGGAGGCATACGAATCAGTCCACTGCAAGGCTGCCCCACACCCGCTCGGAAACTGCGGTCGCTTCAAGGCTTGGTCCTATCCACAAAGTGATTGGTTCTTTTAGAAAAATATCAGCTGTCATCCACCTGCAGTCTGTACTTGTGCTAGCGGGCATATCCTTGTTGACTCGTCGACCGAAAAGACAAGTTCACCCCTACCAACCGAAGGATGAAGAAAGTACTACCTACAGTCTTCGTCAAATCTATGTCTCACTTAAACATAGTGGTTTGCATATTGAGCTGATGCTAGACTGGGGAAATCCTTCATTTAGCCTCAGATGCGAGACAAAATAAAAGCAAAATACGCAACCTCAACACTGAAAACTACTAGTAGTACTCCATAGATACGGCTGACTTTGAAGTGCGCGAAATATCAATACGTGGCTGTAATTTATGAAATCGTGGAGATCAAGTTTCGTCCCACCAACGCGGAGACTAACCAACCATGGGCCCTCCGCGCTTCGCTCTGGGAGCTTCTTTAGACACATGGCCAACATAGCCCGGGCCGCGTCAACCGGATTCGCCTCGTTTACTAGTTCTGGAAGTGTATACGTAGGCAGAGTGACGAACAGGTGCTCGCCAGCGCTTTTGATAAGAGAGCCGCCTGTTTCAAGCGCTTTCATGTTTGTGTGGGTTTGGAGCGCCGGAACGAATGGATGAAGGCACTGCCAGTGACAGATTGCCAAGAAAGTGGCTGGAGCATTAATCTCCGTACCCACTCTGCAAGCGAGTGTCTAGAATTATTGGATAACCAGCAATTCTTGTTGCATTGAGAGATAAGTTTGTCCGGGTCAGGGCGCCGGCACTGAAGGTTGCTGTCGTGAACTAATATTTTCGTGGGAGTAGATCGCGGTGACTTCCATTTTTTGGCTCTTGCCTCCGCGCTCGTTTACTCTGATTCTCGTATAGAGACACGATGGTCTGGGAACCTTTCAGAGCGGTTCTTCTCGTTCATTGCCCACATTTCTTACTCCCTATGCACCTTGTGTACAAGACTAGGCTTCCAAGTTTCAAAAGCGCACAATAGAACAACCCTTGTGGCTAGTACGAGCCTTGATAGGTCCAGTCGCCCTTGTGCTTTGATTCCCGAAATCAGTCTGTGATACCTAGGTACTCCGGTATGCATAAACCCCGTTGCATCTGACTTGCCCGATCTCTCGCATTCTCAACTTGCAGCTGCTGGAGCTCTATGAAGTAGCCTCCCGTAGTTTGATTTTGTATATATCCAACGCTGGCACTCGTTCTTCTTGATGCTATAATTGTGCATTGTATATAAGGCAATCGGGTTTGCCCCCCACCTTGTCGTATACTAAGCAGTAGTTAGTTTGACTTGAACGGCGACGCACCCGGCTGATCTCGTAAGTAGGTCACTGGGGATTCTTCGCGAGTCATGAAGCTTATAATTAAAATGTGCTTCCACCCACCTCGGTATCTGCGATTAATTGCCCCTCATGCCACGGTTCCTTTTGCGGTATCTCTGTACCAGTAGTACTGGAAGCGAAAAAGGGGGCCCTCGAGTTCAAGATAACCACTCGGAGTTCCGTCACGCAAAGGCCACACTATTTTATAGAATATATCTGTGGTATCTGTACTCGCAGGCTTCAAATTGAGCCATAGTATTCGGACCGTATGTACGTAACAATCTTAGCGCCAAGTCTCAACAAGGGAACACTGTTATCTTCGTTCATGAGCCTGTCTCAATAATCCAATAATCCCAAAAACAACCCACCGCTTGCAACACAGCAGATCGCTTATGCCAAGCCAATCCTACAACAATAGGCACCAAACGTTAACGTGCAGTTAGCCTTGTAGGGCGCGACTGTTGGCTTCCATTCGTGAATCGGTGCTTGCTCATGTCTTAGCCAAGACCTGGGCTGCTGCCCGGTTGAGAGGGGTTTACTTGGCTGAGTTGAAAGTTCAAACTGTGCGTGGGGTTATGGTGTCTTCCAAGTCGTCAGCCAAGGAAGGGCAAGGACGGGAGATACGAGGAAGAAATAATGGACAGGATTGAACTTTTGAATTTACACATTGGCATCTATTCGTTTTCCCCCCCCCTGCTCCCATTCTAGCTACCAGCGCTCAAATAAGACCTGTCTCAGATGCGGAATGAGATCTAGGTAGCTCAGCCGTCGAGTGGATCGAGAAATATGGGTATTAATGTACACTCCAAGAAAGCCGCTAACCGGTATGATAAGAAATCCCAGGTAAAGAGAGAAAACGGCACAGAAAACATTACATACGTTCTGGGCGAAAAGACAGTGAAACAAGTGCAAATCCCAGAACTGGAGGTTAAAGGCTAATTGGCAGCGGTGGCGCCCAGCGCTCCTCCACTGTAAGAAAAGAGGAAAGGATAGAATGAGAAACGAGCGCAATAGCTTCACCGGGAGAAGCGCTTGAAAATAGTAGCGGCGGCAAACCCGGCGGCGATGATAGCACCGCTCATAGTCACAGCTTGGAGAGCGGCGTTGGCCATCTGGCGCCTGTTTCGCCCACGGCAGCGCTTGAAGAAGTCGGCCATGTCATTTCCGCGAGGGAAAGCAGTGTCTGGAACTTCCTCGCCGAGGAACTCGCAGAGCGGGCCCCAGCCATCACTGATCTTGTATTCAAGGAGGTTCTCGGGAGGCACAAGGCTGCGGACTTCTGCAACATGGTCTTCGTAAACCTGCTTGCCCTGGTTGGGGAAGTCACCACGGAAAAAGGTTTCGAAGAACTTGTTCAGCATGGGGTAGTACATGCTGGCAGCCCAGCTGAAGTTCGAGACGAAGCGGTGCTCGGGATCAGACACACGCCAGTGGACGGTCTTCATGACGGAGGCGTGCCATGAGTCCACTTCACGGGTCGTCAGGATAACCTTAGCATTAGGATAAGCTTCAATCAGCTCCTTTGCAAAGGCACAAGCGGGCCAGTCGCAGACGGCCTGGAGATTGATTAGCTTGAAGTTCAGTCAATATACTCAGAAAATTGATGAATTTACCTGGCACTCTCCCAGAAGCTGGTCCCACTCTTTACGGCCAAACTCACCCACACCATCATATTTGGCACGAAGGGCATCGTGCCACATGAGGCAATCCGGTGGGTTTTCCATACTGGCAGACATCATGTGGTAGCATTTGAGATATCCTAGGCGCTCTAGAGCAATACGGAGTGCTATTCAGAAGAGTCACGGTCAGCTGTGAACAGAAGAGGTTCGGACCAGAACATACAGGCGGTTCCTGTTCTTCCGACTCCGAGAGCGAGCACCTTCATGGGTACGGTGCGGTGGCATTGCCGTCTATCAATGCAGGTATCATTGGTGAAGATATCGGTCATGGGCTGAGGAGCCAGGTTGTCAGAGTAGGTCAAAGACATTTTGATATGTGCTAGATGTAGATGGTTGTGATGCAGATAATAACGAGGGTCTTGTAGTTGGGCGAGGCTTTGACGGTCCAAAAGAGGGACACAACGATCAAGGATGGACTTTAAAGGAACAAGGCGAGATGAAGCTTAAAGGTGTCGAAAGAAGACTGGGTTGATCGGTGATAATAAAAGCGCTGAGATCTTTGATAAGTCATCAACCCAGAGTTGTAAGTTTGAGTAGCTAGCGTTGTAAAGTTCAAACGAGTGGCGTGGAAAGGGATTGTATGGAAATAATAATAAATTCTGATTCAGGAAAACAATAATATTAATAGACAACGACAAGATGAAGACCAAGAGACGCCCAAGGACTCCAGGGAGGAAACAGCGACCAATCCCCGTGTGGCAAGACTGGCATCGCACATGGAACCCCGAAGGTCTGGATTTGCATAAGCTGGGGTTTCGCAAAAGTAGAGCACTGGCTCATCATTTGTCAATCACCAACATGGAACAGCTTTACGAAACACCCCCTGCGACTGGGTCACGATCGTCAGTGCGTTCCGTCCCTCTTCCAGGTTCTTGTTTCCTGCCATTCTTTGAGACGCCGCAAGATGCGTATATTTCCGCAAGTAAACTCCGCTTGACTTACTTCGCGCTGACGAAGTTCGATTTCGGAGAGCCGAAAAGGATAGACAGAAGCAGGAGGTTACGACAATTTGCAAAACGGGATTGTCAGGGGAGCGAAGGCACCCAGTAAAAGGATGTTGATAATCGCCGAGAATGGCTGGTCATAACGCACGTTGATCCACACGACTCCTGAAGGCTGTGTGTCGTGAGTGGCTTGAGGCGGCTGGAAAAAAAGCGGTCCCACGGATGCACGGGGGATGCCAAGACCACCCGCCAAATGGGCCGCGTAGGCTCGCAAATCATGGTGATTCTGGAATTTCTCCAGCGCTTGTCCACCGTCAATCGCAGTGACGCGTACATCTCCGTAATTGCTCACTCTTTGCAAGTTATGGATGCGAGAAGAGGCGCCTGAAACGCAGCTCTCCACCAACGACGACGAAGCTCTCGTAATTGCGATTAACCTCGCTCCGCATGGAGTATGAACATTGATCATCGTTCGCTTGGATCTTCACGGGAAGCGTTGTTGACTTGTTGCGGTGCCAATGGCCCAATTTCGGCCTTGATAACTTGAGTGGGGCGCATCTCGACCTCGTTATTTTCACCACACATAGCCAACAACGAGATTCAAACTGCAAAATAACAGCTCTCAAAAACGGTAATCAGGTGGAATTGTGGTTGATACAGCCGCGTGGGATTCGTCATGGGTTCGCTTATTGGCGTCGTCACTCCTGGAGAAAGAGATAATAATAGGGGATGTGATCAGATTGCGCTGCCCTCAAGCTTCTCAGCCTGTCGCTTCTCAATATTCATTCGAATAACGATCTGGCAATGGTATGCCATCAAAGTTTGACATCTCGTGTAGAAAGCTAATGTCAAAGATAATCAGCGGTACATTAGCCCCGCTCGGGCTCAATCCTTGGGTCCTTAGAAGTTGGAACCGATGTTGTATATTCAGGGGTAACTCATCTCGCAAAGGTCGCCGTGGCAAAAACAGTCGGGCCGTCACTTCGATATCATTGATGGAAGACTCCTGATTGTGATTGATGCGTTTCGCTCAACCTGTCGAGCTCGTCTAGCAGGATTTTTGAACGCCAAGACGGCTTGTCAGACACGGTCATTAGTATGAGAGGGGGGGGAAAGCCCTCAGTTTGATGAGGATCTCCAATTGATTGCTCCTTCCGTATCAAGGCGCAGATAGAAACTTCCGAATCTCAGCGTCGAGAGTTGCCCGCCAACACCCTTACGAGCAGATCGTTGTGGTGCATGAGAGTAGCCATGCCCAAGGATGTGTTGCTGGATGCCATGCCCACTCAGCTCGAGATGCTAAAGCATAGTATTCCGCGCCGTTAGCATCCGTAATGCTGCGGTGCTGAAAATCTGCTGGGTTCTGGTTCGGCTGCGGAGCAGGTCGCTCGGGATCGTTGGAGTAGACAGACGGTCAATCGACTGTATAGGTACAAGAATCACATCTTGCAGTAGTCGAATACAGAGGAGAGGGTTGCGAAGTCCGAGAACATCCACATCAAAGAGAAGAAAGGGGCCTCTCCGTGCGATGAGGTGCTTTTAAAGTATTGATGCCAAGCGATGTTGTCACTTTGGTGATACTATCGCAATCGATGCTCGCAATCACCTCACTTTGCCTTACCCACTCTGGGAAAGGACAACCATTTTTTGATTCAGGGACCGTCCACGGGCGCTTTTTTAACCTTACTCCTCTGATATAGGCTACCATATTGCACCATTGATCGACCCCTGAAGCCATACTTCGTAGGGCTGCTATGGAGACTCAGCTGCAGTTTCTGAAAGCTTGTCTGAGACACGGCAGTATTTTCGGCTGTTGAGTTCCAGGCAACAGGCAATTGCACGGTTTTGATTTGCTCTTCTCTCCAAGATACGAAAGATACTAAGTGATCTGTTATTATTCGACAGTCTAAACCCCTCGCCTTTTACGAGGTGGAGGCCCGGAGGGTGCAATGCGCAATGCGGAGTGCGCGGGCTCCGGGTGCAGAGCAAAGGTAGGTGAATATTAAAAGGGTATTGAAAGTGTAGAATCAGCAGCTATACCAGCCCTAGTCGCCGAAATTGTGGGACAACAGATAAACGGAAGACGCCTGTAACTCCATTGGTGGCCATAACCGGTGGTCACTCATGCGAATTTCCAAATATGCAGACGGAGAGGTTTTGCATCCGCTCAAGTTTAGCCATCATCACTCTAATTTATCCAGATGTTCTAGCCTGGTCAAGACAACTTGCTTGCTGGTCTCTTCGATCTCGCCCGCTAGGAAGACCTCGTCAAGTATCGCATAGACCTACAATGCGTCACAGGGTTAGCCAGTTGTACGCCTTCTTTGAAACGGCACCGTGTCATATCCACTCGAATCGCGACCGGTAGCACCCACCTTGTAGAAGTTGAAAACCAGATCCAACTCGCACACGTTGCCGAAGAACTGATCTAAGACCTCGACGAAGAAATGGATTGCTTCGAGGTACGCTAACTCATTGTCCGTCGCGTCCACACATGCGCAGAAGAAGAGGCCCGCATATCTTCGGTATACGATTTTCGTACTCCGTTTGAATTCAACAAAATTTGACTGATATTTCTGATCTCGAGGGGCCACCAAGCGATGAACCTAGGGAAGTTAATCCTCCGAAATGAATGGGAATCGCGGGGTACCAGGAGCGTGACGGTGTCGGGCGTGACGAACCTCTCCTTTGAGCTTCACTTTCTCTTCATCCTATCCCATAGAGTCGCTATTAGAATCCATCGATAAGTAACGTATTTCGGGGGAGGACTTACGCTGTATGGCGCATACCACTTGGCAAGGCGAGTCTTGCCCCTATTCGTCCATTGTTAGCTGCGACAAGATCAAGCATAGCTTAGTGACAGCATCGAATCATACTGGCGATTTTGCACTATGATGAATGACAGAACCATTGTGATCGATGGTCCGCAGAGCTCCAAACAAGAACCACGGCGGAATGCAGCTATCGTCTCGGAGCTGGCAATCACTCCGCATCGGGGGCCTAATCGCGCCATACTGCTGGCTCCCACCGCCCTCAACGTTTTTCATCCTGTCACTCTATTATTGGGAACCTTACTAAAATCTAATGTAGGTCTAGGCACTGCACTCATGGATGAATAACTGTAGCACCACTTTGTCTATATAGCTACCCAATCCAAACTCAGAAATAACCCCCGTGTGCCCGCGAAGAAATCGCCGTGCAACATGGATCCCCGATAAGGTTAATTATAGTTTGACAGAAAAACGCCAAGGACCGTTGCGCCGATGAGGGATCGAAATCGACAGCCGCACCCACTGGCAGTCGATTCCTGTCGAATTCCATACGAGGTTGCGCCACAGCATGGTGACAACGACGCCCCATCGCCCAGATAAATTAATATGATTCCTCAGGAATCGCAGCAGGTTATCTGGGCTCTTCCTTCTCGGCTAGGACATTCCTCCGTCCTCTCTCGCCATGCCCGTCTACATGCTCTACGGCTTCCGATGGCCTCGGGCTGGCTTCACCGGCATTCGAGTCTACGTCGTCTTGCATAACCTCGAAGACGCAACGGCCGAATACGTCCAGAACCCGATAACGAATAAACTACTCATCGACTCGTTTTCAAAGACAGAACCAAGCATTATCGCTAACCTCCCCGAGCTACGGTTTATCGAACAATACGACCCGGAAGACGAGAGCGACGACGCCGTAAGCAAACCTTATGCCTATGCCGGTGCCAAAGTGATCAGTATCCCTGAAAAAGGGTCAGCGAGTGCAGGGACATCTTGGAACACGGATATTTTCCAGGAGAATCCTCTGGATGCTGCTGGGGACAAGGCATTGGCTGAGTTTCGAGATAAGTATGCAGCTGGGGAGAGAATAGGTTGGTGGATCGTCTACAATGGAGACCCTGAGCGATATTATCCTCACCAGGAGGAGGAAGAGTATGATGATGATATAATGGAGGAAGATGAAGATTCCGACGATAATTACGAATATGATCGGAGTAGGAATTCGCATTCGAATTCCAGTGAGGCCCCATCGACCCCGACGGTATGTCCTTGCCCATCAAGAAGATGGTCTCTTGTTATAGTGCATGGCTAATTATCACGCCTGACGTTCTAGATACGGCTTCCCGAGTCATTCACGCGGTTCTTCAGCAAGAGGTCTTCGTGATGGTTGTACGAGTTATATTACGAGTGATGAGGAGTCCAACAAAAATGGGTCTGGAGGGTCTGCATTATGTCAACAAGCTGGTTTTCGGTGTCTGTGGGAGTCTTGATCTCGGGTCTTGGTATATGTTTAGGGTATGACGGGCGGATGTTTTGTATTTTGTTATATCTTTTGTTACTTCTAACTGGACCCGTATCCGCCTTTCTGCCAAGCTGCGTTGAACGTAGCCTCGTCCACTGCAAACTGTCGAATGTAGTCCTTTTCCAGGTCATGCGCTCTCCGACCAAGGAGAACCAGACTGTGCAATGGTCGGCCCATGTCGACCTGGGCCAATTCTGACAGCGTTCCTGCAACCAATTTCTGATCGACTGCTCCAACTCGGGCGGCGCCTACGGCGAGACTATCCGGGCCCCAAACACCCTCCTTCCGCTCCTCTTCGGTCTCCAGCATCTGACTGGCACATTGGGCGACAGTCATGTACCTTGGAGGTTCGTAGATCAAGCGTCCTCTGGCCATGTTCTCCAGTGACTGTTCCTTCACCTTGATATCCAACAAGACCAGAGTGTGAAGCCCGAGTTGCACGTTCTCCTTTACTCGGTCGTAGTAGGAGGATGGCTTCCAGGTCTCTGTGAAGAAAACCATGCTCACTGTTTGTCCGAAGTTGTACAGCTGTAGACCCGTGCAGCCGATGCCGGACATGATCGATGCGTTCGGGATAACCTTGGACTCGATACCCAGTTCCCGCGCGCGGAGGACAAGGTCGGTATGCGTCGTAGCCCTATAGGCGCGATTGTTAAATCCAAAAATAGGGAAAGCGCACGGCAATAGATGCATACCCGAACGGATCCCCGACCACGAGGAAAGCTACGTCGACTTTGTCCGCATTTGCGAGAATGTCGTCGCTGCCGGTCTCGACGAGCTCACGGTCGGCTTCGATAACTTCACGTCCATAGAAAGCTTCCTACTGAAGCGATTCATCATTAGTTAACAAAAGCCACTCTGGGAGCGCATGGTTGGAATTGGGCTGCAGGTGATCTCACTAGTTTCGCTTTGTCGACAAGCAGAATGCTGGTATATGCTTCGAGGTAAACTCGTTCGGCCTTCTTCACCACCTCCAGGCCTCGGACAGTGATGTCCGTTTCGTCTGCAAGACCCAGTCCCACGAGGTAAAGCATATTGTATCCTTGAAGGCGGTAATTGAAACAATTAGGTGGTTGTCCCCAAAATTCTGGACCACCCCACCATGTGAATTCGAGCAATGAGCGGAAGCCGGAGAAATAATTAATACGAGGTTGCCCTCTTCGGACAGGCGCTGACCACTTCCCTTGAGTTCAACTATACTCATTCACAATGAACAGCATCTGTTTTCGATAGTCTCCAGTGCTGTCTTGATAGAGATATCTTGGGCCGCTTGTCTGTCTGTTTTGCTTGGTTGTATTGTGTCCAATTTCTGCTCATAAACCTTCCAACATGTCTTCCGACCGTACCCCAAAGTATCGCCAGGAAATCCAGCAGGTAAGCATCATTTTTATTGGCAGCTTTTATGGGGTTTTTTTTTACCTTCTCTTGATGTGAAATAGCGCAAAATATGGAGATTAGGCGCTTTGTCTGGATCAAGTGTTTGTCCAGCAGATCTAGGTTGATGTTCTCATGAATGCCAAATCATGGCCTCAGTGGCGACTGTTTATTACTACTTTAGCTTGCTATTGGAGATAGTACACATGTCACTGTTTAGGTGCTTGAGGCTTCTGAAAAGTCCTTTTCTGTGTTCTTTGATGTTTGGTTGCTTGTTCATCATCTTGGAAAGCAAACATGGACTCTCAAGAGCACCCCTCTGCCTATCAGGGAAATGGAGTTCTCGATTCGGAGACTGAAAGCGAGTCTTCTTACCCTGATGAATCGGATGATTCTTCAAGCAGTGATTCGTGGGCGACCTTGAGCTCTACCGAGTCGCAAACTGAAAGCACTTCTGGAACCACTCAAGTCGTAGAGGAAGACCCATGCGACGAAGAAATTGAAACTGCGGAAATGTTTGCGGACAAACAGGCTCACTTTTTTCGTCAGATGATGTTCGTCTCTGGAGAGACCGCCGAACCGTCCGTTGAAACTACCACTCTGATTGAGGACATTGTGCGTCAGCAAGTTGTTGAGATCGTACGTTACCCTCTCCAGTTTGAGTCTGAATATATGCTCACACAGGTCCCAGCTCGCCCGCAGCACCGCCCTGGCGACTCGCCGTGGCGTTCGGTCTATCTCTACGGATGATCTGATTTTTTTGATTCGTCATGACAAGGCCAAGGTGTCCCGCCTCAAGACCTTTCTTTCCTGGAAGGATGTCCGCAAGAATGTGAAAGACTCCGACGACAAGGGTGGTGCCGACGCTGCCGATTTTGCGGGAGCTGATGACCCAATTGCCGGCGGCGTTGTCGCGGGCCCCCAGGATGTCGCGTCTAAGCCTAAGAATAAGAGAGCGCGTGTCGGACTTGCGTGGGATGTGAACAGCTTTTACTCTATTCAAGTTCCTGAAAGAGAAGATGAAGAAGACGAGGAGGAGGAAGAGCAGAACTATGCCACCCTCCAACGCCTCGCTGCTGCGGATGAGCGAACCAAGAACATGACTCGCGAGGAGTATGTCTTCTGGTCCGAATGTCGTCAGGCGTCCTTTACCTACCGCAAGAGCAAGCGCTTCAGAGAGTGGGCTGGCTTTGGCATTGTCACTGAGTCAAAACCCAATGATGACATTGTCGATATTCTCGGTTTCTTGACATTTGAGATTGTACAGACTCTTACCGAAGAAGCTCTCAAGGTCAAGGAGCGCGAGGATCGTGAGAAGAACCGCCGCGGAGGTGCAGAAAACGGAGCTGAAACTAAGAAGCGCAAACGTGAGACCGGTCTATTCGATCCTCCTGAAGAAGGTCGTACGCCTGTCGAACCGCGTCATATCCGTGAAGCGTATCGCAAGTTGCAGGCTACTCCCAACAAGAACATCGCGATGCTCCTCCATAATGGTCGTCTTCCTGCTCGCATGCCTCTCAGGCTGGTAAGTCGTTTCTTCCTTCTCTACAAAGTAAGTTTTGCAGCTACTGATATTCCCAGATTTGATACTTCGGGATTATCTACTTGGTGTTTTTGCAAGGGAGTTATGGATTCGCTCAGATACCCACATCTTAATGAGTGTACGATACCAATAGGCGCGAGTTCTATTTAGTTTTCGGATGGTTGGGCGTCGCATGGTTACATTTCTTTATTAGATTCTGGAATAAAAATAATTCTCTGTTTTCATTAATCAGAATTCGATTCAACGCTCTATTTTGCCTATGATGATGTTGCTATATATATTTGCATCAGCCAATCTTGATATCTTAGGCGACTCCCCACAGACAACAACTTGATAACTCACTAGACTCAAGAGAGAAATTGACCGTGACAAAGTGTCATCTCATCCAAGAAACAGTGTCCTTATCGTCCATCCAGAAACCCTGTTACAATCACAATAGAGCACCCCTATGAGAGTTGCTACTAAGCTGATGTTGATGTTACAGTAGGTCCGAACTCCGAACACCGAACTCCGAATGACAGTGCAACCTCTAATTCCCTTCCCCTCAATCCTCTTTTTGCTTCAATCTTATTCTTCCATTCTGGTGCTGGCCTATATTGCTATGAGCTCACGCCGCCGTAATGGCCAGCAAGCCTCGTGCGAGCCTTGTCGGAAAGACAAGGTACGGTGTGATCATGGACACCCCTTCTGCGGACGATGCCAGAAGCGAAACACAACTAGTCGATGTTACTACCATCCAGCGCCCTTGACCCAAAAGGCAGAATCCCCAGCCTCTCAATCACAAATTCAAAACAATGTCCGCGCTACAAAACGGCGGAGTAGGAAAAGGATAGAAATCCTATCATCCCCGGCACCCTCCTCCGTTGAGATCACTGTCCGAAGCCCAGACGTAGTAGACAATTCGCTTCCATCGGGCTACTTTGGACCTACCAGTTGGGTTTCTGCATTTGCTGAAAGCTCAGGAACCGCCCCCTCGTCTTCAAATGATACACCTCGACTACTTGAAGAGGAGTCAACATTGAGCTCCTCCCATTTGCCCTCTTTTTGGGTGCATGAAGTAACCAAGATGTTGACCTATTTGACGGACTACCCTACAATTGAGCAGCTCCTCCGTGAATTCTATGCCGCAAGTCAGGCTGCTGTCGTTCCAAGCCCCATCATTCTCAACTCTATAGCCACAATGCGAGATCTAGTTGAAGAAGGAGAGACGCCGCAGACATTACACAGAAAGACAACCCAGATCTTGGAGAATACCGCACGCAAAATCCATATTACCCCCGACACTAAGGGTAAGGACTTTCACCATATGTTTACTGGAACCCGCTTGCGTCTGGAAATCATAGCAATCGTATATGTCATTGCTGCTCAGGCTACCATTTTTGGGCTTGCTCATGATAGATTCTTTAGAGGGCCTGCCGGGCCTGCATCCGCCGCCCGTCTCAAATTTGCGCAAAAGATGTTAGCGGCAAGTGACACTGCTCTGCAAGTGTGTAGGATCCTGGGTTCAGTGAACGATCTCATGGTCTGGATGCTCTATGATAACTGGCAGCTCTGCTGCATGGTACTTGGGGAGTCTAGTATGTTCACACATAAGATATAAGATATCTGTTTTATGAAGAGCTGACCTGGATTGCTGCCAAGGTTCTTCAACATGGCACCGACTTGGAGAACTGTCGAGCTGCATCTACGAGCTAGGCATACATCGCGAATCCCACGTGTCCGAAGAGATGCCATTCTTCCTACGAGAAATACGGCGACGGATCTTCGTGGGATTCTACCAATTAGACAAAAATGTCGCCACCTTTCTTGGTCGCCCTCCGCACATTTCGTGGAGATATTCGGATACCAAGCTGCCTCTGGATATTAGCGATGTTGCTATCATTTCTGAGGGAGAGGAACTCGAGCGGGCTCTAGGCCAGTTAGACAGTGATGGCTGGAATATTCAGGATGTCTTTCAGTATACCTCTTGGTATCGACAACGATACATGATTTACACCTTTAGGGAGGAGATCTTGGACCTGTCTCTGCAGCCGTTGAATCCTGGGACTGTAGAGAAATTAAGGTAAGCCTTAGGACCTGAGACTACCTTGTCCAGCCGCGTTCTAACGTGTGCATTATTAGGGATATCTCACACCGCTGCACTCAGACATGGAATTCCATGCCGTCTCGCCTGCGCTATTCATCAGCTCACTGGGACGATAGCCTATCTATAGGCGTTCGCATCATGCTCGTCCTCGCATATTCGGCCCACTTATATAACATCTTCCTCATTCATAGACTCCTCATGCAACATGACCGCTCAGCCGAGACAGTGTTACTTGACGTGAGCTCGAAGTTACTATCAGCTGTATTATTACTAGGCAAGCAACAAGATCCTATGATTGATCTCCAACGCGACTTTATCGGCGCCGTAAGTCCTCAGCATGAAAACACCCTACAGAAGAGCTCACTAAACAATGCCATAGATCGTACTATTTGGATTTTCTAGCGCAAGCATCCTGATAAAAGCCCTGCAAACGCAAGTCCGAACTGGGAAAGCACTCCCCTACACTGGCTCGAGAGCGGAACTCATTCGGAACCTCAGCATTTTCATCTCGCACATTGAGTTACTGACTCGGCCAACGACACTGAATGTGAATCATGCATTGTTCGAGCGCGCGGGAAAGATGTTCACCAATATCCTTGACGAAGTCCTGGAGACTGGGTTGCCAGCTCTGAATGGTGTGACAACTGCCGAGGTTGGTTTGGATGTAGGAGCTTCAACCGGGGTCAATTGGACCGGGTCTTGGGCTGCCGAGGGTATGGAGTTCCTGGATACGTTGGACTTTGGAGTCATGTTTGATCAATGGGTTTTCTGATCCTCGATTCCGCTACCGACTTTATTGAAGATTTTGGCATGCCCACCTTGGTTATATGCAAGACGAAGGCCTAACCTAGAATCCGGACGAGCAACATGACAAAGATGCGACCTGCAGATTAATCGAATATGGAAGCCACGACAGTCGTTCTTTCCTTAGCTGCCCCATGCTTATGGGAAGGTGCAACCGACCGCGGCAGGGGGGCTACCTTCCTAATCCAGGTACGAATCAAATATGGAAGGCACGCTGGTGGCTCCTTCCCTTGGTTCGACCCGTACGCCGGCGAGAAGAGGAAGGTGCGACCTGGCGTACTTGCCTTGTATGTTGTTGGTATCTCAGGCAGGCGCGACCCATGTTTTTGCCTGAACATAGAAGGTATAATACTTGGTTCGGTCTTCCTGCAGTCCGTGTACACAGCATCTAGTATTAGCCTCGCAGTCATCAAGCCTCGCCAACGGAGGATCTCTCAACACATTCGAATAATCTGATACTAGTATACTCTCTCACTTTGGCCGCCGCAATGTCCTCGCGAATCAGTTTGCAGCACTTTTGGGACGACAAGGCTCGTGGCGCTGACCAACAGGATCGTATCTTAACTTAATGCGGTAGCCATGAATCCCACCAGCTGAAAGCTGCTTACACGACTTTGTAGAATGAACTGGAAGATACCACGCGTTCTCCTCTTATCGTCGTTTCTCAACCTCCGCCGCCTTTGTGACAACAGGTAAACACTCCTCCCCCCTTCCTGCTCAGCCTTTGCATTGACTTCGAATAGATACCAGTCCAAATGCCCTATATCAATACACATCTGGACGATGGCTGTGGAATCAACTGGAACAGCTGGCTGCTCGCTTTGTGGAATTCGACATTGATGCCCTCTGCTGCGTCGCAGCCAAATGCGCCGGATCAAAATCTTGTATAAAGGTCATGAAATTCACTGAAGGCAACTTTAACAAGACTCTACTTTTGACCATGGATGATGGAAAGGAAGTCGTTGCGAAGGTTCCGAACCCGAATGCTGGCCGTGCGCACTTTACTACCGCCAGTGAGGTCGCTACTATGGACTTTGTGATTTCGCCATCCTGTTTCTGCCAGTATTACTCTAGAGTTAGTACTGATGAGCCTAATAGGTACGTAATGATCTAAATATCCCTGCGCCGAAAGTCCTGGCGTGGTGTTCGAGAAAGTAGGAGTCGCCCATAGGTGCTGAGTACATCATCACGGAGAAAGTAGCTGGCGCCAAACTTTTTGAGTCCTGGGATGAGATGCCTGCGATAAAACGGGCGAATATTGTCAATCAACTCGCCTGTTTTGACAAAGCGCTAGCCTCAACTCCGTTTCAGCAATATGGGAGTTTGTATTATGCTGAAGGAACACGGTCTGGGCAGGAGAGGTTTGTTATTGGACGTACAACAAATAGAAAGTATTTCGACGATGGACGAGGCTCGTTGAGCTTTGATCGTGGTCCTTCTGCGTATTGACTGGTTGATTAGCAAATTGGCGGTCGATTCCCATCAGTTAATGCGGCCATGATATCCATAGGGACATCCGTTGGACCTACCCTGAAGCCAGCGCGCAGAGTGAAAAGGAATCTATTGACCACCTGAGCCATTCTCCCAGGCTAAAGGGCTTCTTCAACGGACCAGGACAATACCAGCCCTCAGTTACAGCAAAATTGCGCGCAATAGATGCATACATCCATACACTCCGCTACCTCCTTCCGCGCAACACGGCTGCCAATCGCCCCGTATTGTGGCATCCGGATTTACACCCCGACAACATCTTTGTCGACCCTGCAGAACCAAGCACTATAATAGGGATAATCGATTGGCAGGCCGCGCATATCGCGCCTCCCTTCCTCCAGATAAGACGGCCTGCCATTCTCGACTTCCACGGTCCTCGTCACAAGGGCCTCAAAGTACCAACTCCACCTGAGGACTTTAAGGATCTGCTAGTTGACGAACAGAAACTTGCAAAGAAACTCCACGCCGACCAGGTACTGTATTTACTCTACGAGGTGGAACTGCTGAAACAGTCACGAGGCGCGGGCAATGCCCTCAGGGCGCGAGACACGCTTCTATGCCGCCTTGCAGGCCTGATTGGCTCGCTCTTTCATGATGGCAAGCCGATCGTCCTCGGGTATCTCATGCAAGTTGTGGACCGGTGGGCGGAGATAGTTGGTGTTGATGCTGCTACCGGGAAACCGCTCGCGGCGTGCCCGATTAGCTTTACTGAAGAAGAAAGAGCTCGGCAGAGAATGGACCAGGTGAAATGGGAAGAAGGGGTTGAGTTGATGGATGTGACCCTACAGAGTCTTGGGGCATATAGTGGATGGGATGGGTTCGTTGGGAATGAGGACTATGATGATAAAAAGCGAGCTGTTCTAGAGGCCCGAGAACGGTTTCTTGAACAGGTAGCTGGGGGTTGGGCTGGACGGAATGCCTGGTCCAAAGCATGGCCGTTTCCCGTAGTTAGATAGCCGCCGCTGCCTGGGGTGGGCAGTGGCAGTCAACAGTCAAAATGTATATTGATTAGACATTATCGTTATTTACTTATTATAGATAGGTTATCCCGTAATACAGGCATAACAAGGAACTCGCCAACCAAATGTTCATGCATCCAGCTGCATTTGATCGCAGTATTCCCGAGAAAAAGGAGCAGAGCCCTACATGACGGGGGCCCACAGGAAGCCGAACACGTATATGTTGTCTAAGATTCGCCTGGACCAGCTACTCCAACTGGCTGGAACCGGATATGCGCAGCGGATATCGTGGAAAGATATATCTATCATTATGAGTCACTCGTCCAGGCTGCGGTGGTAATAGGGCTATACCTCTGGCAGATGACCCATAATAATTGCATGCAGAGCACCATGAGCGCGTGGATGAGAACTATACAGCTTGTCAGTATCATCCATCTTTGTCAGAAAACGCAAGGTGTGTATGAGAGAAACGAACCTTCATTTCCAACCCTCTTAAGCACCTTCATTCGACCCTGCCTCTTCAACCACGTTGGGACAAGATCCATCTGACAAGTTCTCCCCTCAATCACCAGGCAACCACCGCGAAACCGGCGACACTCGAGATGCCGGCGCCTGCGCTCCATGATCTTTCGTATCCGCCGGTTGCAGAAAGCCTCGTCTGTTCGGAATGAGCACTTCTCCATTGGGCATTCTAGTTTACGCTCAAAGCGCTCCACAAGCCAGTCGACTTTCAGATGCACGCCTGTGTAGACGAATGAGTAGAAATGGCGACAGGTGTGCTTTAGAGCTAGGGCGTCTGGATATGTGAGAAACGTGGCAATGTTCAGGTGTAGTTCTGTGGGGAGATCCATGAGCCGAAAGTATGGGGGTTGTTCTGGGATGGTGGACGTAGAAGCAGATGCCGCCATGTTGATCGCGGGGTTCCAGGTTGTGTCTGCGAGCAGGAATGATAGATACGAGGAAGACGTATGAATACTGGGGGGAACCGGCTGTGATCCCTAGCTGTTTTTATATGCTCTATGAAGAAGTTTAGGCCTGGGGAACCGTTTGAGCTGCGGGGGCAGTGCAGTGCAACGAGGGAGTGGAGTCCTAATCCTGGGAGCTGACAACTGAGCTATAATATAAGGACGAGAGGAGCTGCAGTTGTTGCCTAAAGGTTTAGGAACCAGGCACCTTTAAAAGCCCGCGGATGGACCACCCCACCGTGGCAGGAGACAAAAATAGAGGGAGCCGAGAATAGAGATGTTTCAGCTCCTGCAGGCTCGAAAGTCAGATTGAGGCGGGATAAGAGTGCAAATACGAAACGCCAGAGTCATCATTGGGCGTTCTCACGTCGTCCTGAAACGAGTGTTTAAGCCCATTTTGCTAGATATAAGACAGGAGCTGCAGAAAAGACCCTGCATAAGATCAGAAGCAAGAGGATGACGGAGTCACTAAACGTGCGATCAATGGACTTGAGCCCGTTCTGATCCCCCGAGTCTCTCTACCTGTGGCTGTGTCATGCGGCTGGGCCGATCGGAGGGGGAAGAGGAGGAGCGATAGGCCTCAATATTACCGCCTTCTGCTTTCGTATCCGCTCCTCTCCTTTCTGCCGCCAGATCTACCACTACTTTCTCTTCGATATCATTTCATCCTACAAACCTACATTTCCTCTGTCTCCCAGAGCGACCTATATCTGCGATATTTCCAATATCTATCACATCTTACAATGTCCTCCAAAAAGTCCGCCTACGGTACCCCAACGTCCGACACATTCGGCGGCAAATCCTGGGACCGCGAAGAATACGCCCAGAAGGCCAAAGAAGACGAGGCGAAGCGACGAGAAGAAGGCAAAGCCCGCTATGAGGCCAAACTTCTCGGCAAAAAATGGCACGCGCCAGTCGACTACGGTTCCCTTGAGGCGACTACCTCCCGCAAAGAGCGACTCGATGTCGCGTCAATGGTTGGGAAGACCACGATTGTCTCGGCGGCGAATGCGGTGGGCAAGCGCGGGCGCGGCGCTGGTTTCTACTGCTCGGACTGCGATTTGACGTTTAAGGATAACTTGCAGCTCGTCGAGCATCTCAATAGCAAGCAGCATTTGATTGCTACGGGACAGAGCGGGGAGGTTACCCGGGCGACTGTGGAGGATGTGAGGCTGCGGCTGCGGATGCTTGCTCATCAGAAGCGTGTACGGGAGGAGGAGGAGCGACGGGCTTGGCAGCTGGATCTGGGAGAACGACTGAAGGAGAGAGAGGAACAGATCTCAAAGGAGCGCGAGGAGAAGCGGCGGAAGCGAAACGAGAAACGTCGCAAAGGTGGAGATAATATCAAGCAGGAAGACAGCTGGGAAGGCCGGCTTGGGATCATCGCCTAGGCGGGTATGCTGCTTTGGTGAACCTTACCCTCTTAGCAAAAACTTTCATGTACAATTGGTCTTCATATACCCTGGCGTTTTGTTTATTCAGGAAGGGCGGAGTTCGGCTTGTGAACGGCGATTAAAAATGCCGGGAATGAATTCGGCAAGATTGCATAGTAGATATCACTCAATAAATTATAGACAACCATATTACCCTACGCCTTAGACCAACTTCCCAGTTCCTGAACTCCTTCCAAGTGCTTGAATGCTCAAAGGCCCGCTTCGTTCAGTCGATGCACTCGATTCCCTCTAATGCTCGCATCGCCCGGGCCCCTTCTCTCTCAAACTGCCCAACAAGTCTTTCACATTCGCGTTTCAATCTCTCCTCACCATTCTTTGCGTTCCACATGATCCATTGCTCCACAGTCATTTTCTTCTCGGGGCTCGACAGATCGTTCTTCGTGTTGCTCAGCGCTCCGGTCAGGTCAACATTCTCTTTATCGCTTGCGCTGGCTAACAACATCTCGTCGATATCAATTGGGACCCATGGGTGGGATGTTTGGACTCTTCCGGCAGAAGCATTCCGCTTCGAGGGAGATGGCGTACTAGCCGCCAGGGGAATTTGAACATGTGACTTTTTGGATGGCGACGATACCTGCGGTCGGGCCGCTGAGAAATTCGTAGACGGGGGGTGGTTTTCAGCGTCCGAGGATTGGGGCGATAGAGAAGGGGTTCCTCTGGAGGCGGGTGGAAGAGGTGACATGGGCTCATCCTCGCTGTTGTTCCTGCTGGTACGTCGTTTATCTTCCGCCGTCTCCGGCCCTTGAGATTCGACAAGCGATCTAGCATATTGCTTTTCGTTGGGAATGTCGCTGTATCGTTCGGCTGTCTTCGGGGGCACTTTAGATAACCGACGGCGAGACGATTCCTTTTCGGTATGTTCGTGCTCGCTCGGCTCTGGGGTGCTTAGTCGAGCCGGTAGAGGTGACTGCTGTTCAGCGATCTTGTTTTCTTCAGAATGTCGTTTCTGAAGCTTCTCTTCGGCCTCCTCTGGTTTAGCCGTTGTCTTGGCTTTTTCAGATTTGTTGGACCTCTCGGGTTTCTCAGCCTTGTCTGCCTTCTTTGACTTTTTGGGCTTCTCAGACGAGGCCTTCTTCTTAGGTTTCTTGCTGTCCTTATCAGTCGGTTCCTGGACACTGTACTCTGCGGGAGGTTTGGAGACAATCTCGACTGATATAAAAGAATCATGATGGTGGTCATCTTCATCGTCATTCATTTCTCCCGTCGGTTCTTCACCAGCAGCGGAGGTTCCCTTAGTTTGTGGTAGTTCGACTGAGTTCCTCATACTCCGGCGCGTGCCCTTTTCTTCTGTTTGTTTAGACACTTGGTCTGCGGTGAGATAATCATCCTGATTGATCTTATGTTCGATATCTGGCCTGGACGTCGCGTGAGCTTCATCCTCGCTGACATGGGCGTCAAGATCGGCAGGAGGTTCTGGATCCTTCTTCGTGGTCTTTTTCTTCGATTTTGATTTCTTTGAAGGTTTGGGTAGAGTCTTCTCAATATTCGTCTCTTCGACCTCCATATTTTGGGGATCGTCAGTTTCAAGACCGGCTTCAATCGCTGCATCAAGCTCCGAATCTCTGGGAACACGAGACTTGGAGGTGGACTTCGAAGTGGATGACACAGAAGCCTTGCGGCTCTTCGACGTCTTCTTCTTGCTAGTTCGGCTCATCCGTTGCTCCTCATGCTGAGTGGCGTCACTTTCATACCCGTGGACATCCAAGGGCGCGTCCGTGGAGACAACACTCTGTGATCGCGCTCGGCTAGTACGCGGTTTCGTCGCTCTCTTCTTTGTTGGTGGCTCGGGCAGATTAGCACTGTCTCCGTCCACGATGCTTATGTTGTCCTTCTCGAAATCAGTACTTGGCCGTTTTGTGCCCCTGGTACTGCGTTTGGGTTTCGACGGTTCCGGCTGAGTATAATCTGCTTCATCCACATCCATCTGATTTGTACTGCCTTGTACTTCATCCTTCTTGGATTTCGTGCTCTTTGCCTTTGACTTGGAAGACTTTTTGCTGGCCTTAGCTTTGGCTGGAGGATCCAACACGCTCTCATCCATTTGGTCCTCGACGTCGGATGCGGCGATCTCAGAAGCGGTAGACTGTGTTGAGAGACGAGAGGCTTTGGAGGTGCGGCCTTTCTTGGATCGCGAGCCTTTTCCTTTGGCAGGTTTTGCGAATACGAAGAATGAGCAGTCGGAGGAGCGTTTGTAATGTTCATCGCTTAGAAAGTCAGCTAAATCACCAAGGAAAGAGCGAAGGGCACCCACAATGGATTATCTTTGGGTTCCCAGCAATCAAGAGAAAGCTTGCAGTAGGCACAACTCGCCATATCAGCGCTTTCTTCGTTTGGACAGAAATACCATCCGCCTTCAACCATCTATAACCGCGCGTCGATGTCAGACTCATTGGTCCTTCTCATTAGGATGATGAAGAGACTATGTTACCTTTTCGGATTGGCACAACCATCCTTTCTTGCCATCATGCGGCCATGATTCACCAAAAGTCGCAAGTCTGGCCCCAGCTATCTTCTCGCTTGTGGGGTCCTCTATTTCAGCGGGGTTCGAACTACTCCGGTGAATATCCATCATAATCGCCCATCCGCAGTCCTTTGTGTGCTTCAAATGTTCCGTGATTGGATTATCGTCCTCCTCCCACCCATCGAGCGCTCTTCGGCACAGAAAACATGTTGTGTTATCGGGGTTGGTTTCGTAGGGATTGTAGAAGAAACCGGCACTCGCCAACTAGATAGCAAGCTAATCAGTAATTCACAGCTCCTCAAGCGCAATTTCAAATGGGCAGATGGTACCTCAGCCGGGGAAGGGCTAATGTGCGGCCAAGAGATCGCTTTTGCGGACTGAGAGCTTGAAGACCGCCTGTCTGGCTGAAGGACGAGGTCGAATGTAGCCAGGCGGGCGGCAAATGTTTCCATGTCGTTAGCCATTATATATGCGCATTGGGAACCGACTGTTTCCAGACTCTAGATGGGCGTAAATTCGAGTTGCTATGTCGGAGGGACCGATTGTTGGGTTTGTTTACTATCTTTGTTTGGATCCGCGGGCGGAACGCGCTGCGGAGGAACGATAACACGTGACTGAGGCTCTCTATGCCTGAGGCATCACAGCACCTACTGGGCACCATTGCAAACCGCTAATTCGTTATTATCAAACCCATATGCAAGACTGGAGAACACCCCATTGAAGAATATCGTATAATTCACACTTCGTGGAGGAGACGGGCCATGGCTTCGAATTAGCCATAACTCCGGCCGACGAGATGATGGCTTAGAGACTCGCAGCCGAAAGTCAATAGTTTTGCTGCCACGAACTACGCTGCATGTCTTCCTTTCTCGCTTTGCGCGGTAGGCTTGGTGTATACCGCCCAACGCAAGAGAGATGCAAGGCCTGTCCTCTTTACAGACCGAACAGATATACTCAGGGGCGTCACTGGGCATATTAGATGACGACTCAATACACATAATGTGCGACCAACTGTAGCAGACCGAGCAGTACAAGCCGGCAGTACTTGGCGCCTCTCGCTTGCCGCAACAAGGGATTGAGAGCGCAAAATTTTGTAGCTTGAAACCATGAAATTGGGGTATGGAAGAGTAGTACCATTTCTCGACCAGAATAGACGCCTGCGCCATATATACCAAATCCCTCGGCGCGGTTGTCCCAAGCATCATGTCAAGAAGCTCTGTGGGTATTGTAGTTCCCCAGGATTCTTTCGGCTCCGCTGGGAATCCCCTTCGGCGATCTGAGGTGAATATAGAAGCTAATATCCTAAAGCCAGGCGAGCAAGACATTGCCGAACTATTGGTGATAAGGGGGATGGGTCGTGATTGAAGTATATCGCCATTGGTGATTGTAAAGAGTGCGATACGCCGTATGGAAATTGCTATCCCATGAACAGTCCCTGCGTGGCTATGATTGCCGGATACAAACTCCTGTGAAGGCGCATTCCATTGAGGAACGGAGGAAAATGTGATTGGTAGTTCCTCAGTGTCCGCATCTCTGACCTCAAAGTCCCATGCCGCGATACGTAACAGTCCAACCGCAAGGCTGGCGAAGAGGGAGAACGAGCGTTCCCAGATAGAAGTGCTGTCAAAATAAAATCGCCACGTAAAAACAAAATCTGTAAAGAGCTGAAATTGTAGTTCGTTTAGCCGTGTTGGGACACTGTGAAAGATTTCGAAAGATTTCAATAGTTGCTCAGTATTTGTCTCGCTTAGATGGCCAGTCAGTGAGTCATCATTGGGCCCATACTCTGCCACAAAATCTTCGAGGAGTGTGTCGACTGTGTTGAGCGATGTCTCTCGTATGCTAGCTAATGTCGTACGTCGTGTTCTTGGGTATAGAGCCCCATCCACCGTTTTCCATTGGGTAACTGTAAAATGACCGGCATCTTCGTCAATCGTATAAACATAATCAAGTTAGAAATGGAGAGGTGTGGGAAAGGGAATAGTATCCCATTTGAGTTTGTCGGTCTTTGTGAGGATGTGGCGGATGGTCTTCAAAATTAAGGGCGAGTCTGGGGATGAGGACTGTCCTCGGGGAGGGTGGAACCAACGGTACCATTTCCCTGGGCAGTGTCAACAGCGCAAGGTATTCAGCTTTGAGACGCTTTTATCATCAACATGAAGATTCCAGAGCCCTCTGGTCACCATTTTACTAAGACCTATGGATGAGCGAGAGTGCTACCTGCCTTACTTGTAGTCGGGTCTTCTCCAACTCGCAGCGCCCATGCTACTTCATTAGCCTATCTGTGGCCTTGGCGGGTTGAGTCTCTTGGCAGACTGTCCCCAACGAGCTTGGATGATTTTAAGATCGAAGAACAAGGCTTAAGGTTGTGTTTGCTCAATTTGCCGAGTCTTGGATGTCGGAAAATACTCACGTGATCTTGTCGCCTGAGGCGGCCACAACGACAGGCTCCGCGAATTACAGCCGAGGGTACGTCAGCGCAGCGGCCGATTCTCGATCCGATCCCCAACGAATAATTCCACTCTGGGCTCCATCTCGCTGAGACCATTCGATTACATCGTCATTCCGCACTGCCTTCTTCTGTCTGTTGCCTTGGAAATCATGGTTTAGCCGAGGAGTGTGTGATGCCTCCCACCTTTCCTCTCGCGACAATGCGCGAAACTACTGTAAAAACATCCCCGTGGATCCCCTTTTTGTCCGTTCGGCTCCATGCTAATTGACCTCTTTCTCTCCAGACCCTCTTCTCGAACGTTACTTCAGTCTCTCACATGCATGTGCGCTCAGTTCGTCCGGCGCTCCAGCGGTGCTGTCGAAGACCAGGCTTCTCCCGGTACCTGTCGACCGAGTCGAACACAATTCCTCCGCGTCATGGCCGTCTGACCATACCTGGGGATCGGTCCGGCCTTTATGGCATCAACAATGGACAATACTCTAGCTCGGACCATTTGCTATCACCATCTTCAGCTTCATTTTCCACGTCTTCGAAATTATCCGATCAAGGGGATTGGGACGCGAACCCGAATCTAGCAATATCACAATTCTCGGAGCTCCCTTCGAAGGACTTCGGAATTAATCAGCACATGATCATAAACCAAGAATTCAAAGAAGCATTACGCCAGATTCTTTGGCAATTCCGAGCACCAATTCGCTATGCTTTTGCCTACGGATCCGGCGTCTTTCCGCAGCATGGGAGCGCCCCCGGCTCGGAGCAATGCCATCCGTCAGCACCGGCGGCAATCCAAAATATGCAACAAGGAAAGGGGAAGATGATAGACTTTATCTTCGGCGTGTCCTATTCTCAACACTGGCATGATTTGAACCTTTCGCAACACCGTGATCACTATTCCGGGGTCCGTACGTTGGGCTCTTACATGGTATCCCAAGTGCAGGACAGATTTGGCGCGGGCGTCTACTTCAATCCTTATATCACGGTTAACGGCACACTGATCAAATATGGAGTCGTTAATATCGACACTCTGTGCAGCGATCTGAGTCAATGGAACACATTATACCTCGCGGGCCGCTTGCAGAAGCCAGTCAAGATCCTGCGAGATCATCCCAAGGTCCGGCTAGCGAACCAGATGAACCTGCTATCCGCTGTTCGGGTAGCCCTACTTCTGATGCCGGAAGAATTCACGGAATTCCAACTTTACAGCACTATCGCCTCGATCAGCTATATGGGTGACCTTCGCATGGCTTTGCCAGTAGAAGATCCACGAAAAGTCAACAATATTGTCTCGTCGCAAATGGCGAACTTTAGGCGTCTGTACGCTCCTCTCATTGAAAATCTCCCCAACGTCGTCTTTAACGATAAACGCTGCACTGATGAGGATTGGATTGATGATCCCGATGCCAACGTGCGACTTTCTCAAGATATGGACCCAGTGAAGCGCGGCAACATGGTGCGTCGTCTACCTGAATCGTTCAGGGAAAGACTATACTTCCAATACCAGACACGCTTCGAGATTCCTCGCGCAGAGTTCATGAAGATGATGAAAGAGAACAATGACAACGACCCAGAGCAAATCCGCCGAAGGCAGGGCGGGAAGTTTGAACAGCGCATTGCGAGCGATATAGGCCTCCAAAAAGAGATTCAGGCCGCAATCACAAAAACTATACGATGGCCGAGCTCCGTCGAGACGGTCAAGGGCCTGTTTACCGCGGGAATCAGCAGGACCTGGCGGTACCTCAAGGCGAAGCAAGACAAGTGGCGGAATTCCGGTAAGAAAACGAAAGATTCAAGCGGAGATGCTCCGAAGAACTCAAAACAAGAATAGACGGTTTACACACTGCATACTGTCATTATATTAGAGCATATTGCGGCGTTGAACTGGAATTGAGGGAGGTGGCTTTTCATCTAAAACTATATACATACTCCATGGACCATACCGTCGCAGGAGTGACAATAGAAACATTCTTACAACCCTATTCTGCTTCGATTGTTGTACTACTCAACTGAGCGCGTACAATTCTTAGATACCGGTTATCCCAAAAATATGGATGAATCTGACTCACCAGATGCTGGTTGGCCTCAGCTCAGGGCCCGTTCCGCCTATGACTCCGATTGTCCTCCGTCCCCGCCGCTCCCCACCTATTTCTTCTCTTCCTCCGCCCTTGAAGAGAGAAAAGAAACAACCACTCTCATTATCCAGCAATCACCATCAAAATGGCTACGAGACCCTCGGCTTTCGACCTCTCCACATGCGCACGCAAGAACATCCTGAAATTGCAACCCTACCGGTGCGCAAGAGAGTATGGCATTCCCCGCTAACCCCTCCTTGCTCCGCAACAGACGCCGAAACTAATGCAATTGACTCAGTGACTACAAGGATGACGGCACGAATATCCTCCTTGATGCGAACGAGAATGCTTACGGCCCGGGCCTGGCGCTCAATGAGCAAGGCGCTCTCCAGGAGTCAGCCGTCAATGGCAGTTCGACAGGGTCATCAAAACCGGATATTGACCTTCTGGGATTGAACCGTTACCCCGACCCGTACGTACAGTGCTCCTATATTCCCGAGGACTACATGTTCTAATTGCTTCCTCCCCTTGGATTAGCCACCAGCACCCCCTTAAGCAACTCTTCTGCAACCTCCGCAACACCCACACCCACACAGACAAGACTATCGGCCCCGAGAACATGTTCGTCGGCGTCGGCTCAGACGAAGCCATCGATGCCCTCCTCCGCGCGTTCTGCGTCCCCGGCAAGGACAAGATCCTCACCTGCCCACCGACATACGGCATGTACTCCGTCAGCGCCGATGTCAACGATCTCGAAATCGTCAAGGTCCCGCTCGACACCGAGAATGGATTTGCCCTGCAACCCGAAAAGATCAACGCTGCGCTCTCCGCAGACCCCACAATTAAACTCGTTTACATTTGCTCCCCAGGAAACCCAACCGCCAACCTGATCGCCAAATCCGACATCCAAAAAGTCCTCGAGCACCCGACATGGAACGGCGTGGTGGTCGTCGACGAGGCATACATCGATTTTGCGCCCGAAGGCTCCAGTCTCGCGGAGTGGGTCGCCGAATGGCCCAACCTCGTCGTCATGCAGACGCTCAGCAAGGCGTTCGGTCTTGCTGGAATCAGACTGGGAGTCGCATTCACAAGCCCGCCCATCGCAACCCTCCTCAACAGCCTGAAAGCCCCCTATAATATCTCCAGCCCTACAAGCGCCCTCGCAACCGCGGCCCTTGGCAATCCCGCCAACCTGGAGATCATGCGCAATTACCGCGAACGAATCATTACACAGCGCGACAGACTTCTCACCGAACTGCCTAAGATCCCGGGTATCGGGCGCTTCCGCGGCGGTACCGAGTCAAACTTCCTACTCGTTGAAGTCCTCGACAAGCCCGCAGACCAGGGAGGAAAGCCCAGTAACGTCGCCGCGCTGGCAGCGTACGAGGGAATGGCTGAGAAGCGCGGTGTCGTCGTAAGGTTCCGTGGCAAGGAACTAGGGTGCGAGGGATGCCTGAGAATTACAGTCGGAACAGAGCAAGAGGTTACTAGGTTCTTGAAGGAGATTCAACTCGTTCTAGGTGAGATACTTAATGGTGGGGAGATTGCGTCGAGGAAGTAATTTCTAAGTAGCTATAGATTGGGATGGGATATGATTTTGATAGAGCGGGTAAATAAAATATAAAATAGACATATTTATTCTGTTCAACACTGGCTTCTAATCGTGGGATGGAAGGGTTCTTAGCTAATCTGTACAATACAACCTGTAATGGAACAAATAGATGAATCATAAAACATTCATGGATGAAATTCTCTGATGCTATATTACAATTCCAGTCGTAACCACATAGGTAGGTATGTATATATGAGGGGTACAAAAATAAACCAAAAAAAACACATATCTTCATCTTCAACGTAAGAAGCGCTACCTAAACATCCCGCTCAGCCCGTCCCTCCTTAACTGCCAACCCCATAGCCTGCGCATCAGTCTGATACCCCTTGAACTTCCTCGGGGGCACCTTCTTCATAAACATCTCATCAAGCTCTCCATACGTCCTGCCCGCCGTCTCAGGCTGGTAGAACCACAGATACACAAGGCAGATGACAGACAGGCCCCCGAAGATGAACATGACCTTTGCACCAAGGTTGGCCTTATCCGGGTTGAAGAGGTACGGGAGGACAAAGGACCACATGGTGTACAGGCTGTTCTGCAGGGCAAGACCGATGGCGATGGTCTTGACGCGGAGTCTCGAGGTCGAGACCTCGGCGAGGATGGTGTAGCCCGCGGCGCCGATAGTCGTGTTGTACCACCAGCAGTAGACGAGGATGAGCGCGACAGTCCCCTTGACGGCGCCGCCGGCACTGGCGCTCGATGTATCCGACGCGACGACGCCCAGGCCGCCTGTGACCATGAGGATGCAGGTCATGATGAAGAGGCCCAGGAGCATGAGGTTTCGGCGGCCCAGGCGGTCGATCATGAAGTAGGACATGGCGTTGCCGGCGATGGACATGACCTGCTGTGCGATCTGGAGGCGGAAGGACATGGAGTTGCTGTAGCCGGCCAGTTGCATGTAGTAGGTTGAGTAGCTGGAGACGAAGATCACGCCAGACAGGGCTTGGATGGCGAGCGGGGCGATGGAGATGATTGTGCGGCGCAGGTTGGAGCGGCGGAAGCATTCGAGGTAGGTTGCTCCTTCGGTTTCGGCGCGGACTTGGTCAAGGGTTGTGGTTATGGAGGCGAGCTTTTTGGTGGATTCGCTGTCGCTGTAGCCCAGGCGGCGGAGGGAGGAAAGGGCGTCATCATTGCGGTCCTTTGAGGCCAGCCACCAGGGGGATTCGGGCATGAAGAAGATGAAAGCCAGGGCCACGGCCGCGTAGCCGTATTGGGCAGCGAAGACGGCGCGGTAGGCCCAGCGGGTGGTGAAGTTGCCCGTGGTGTTGGTGATAAGGGCGACGATAAAAGGGCCGACACAATAGGCCATTGCAGTCACACAGGTGAGAGTTCCTCGGAGGGCGAGAGGGGAGACTTCACCGACGTAGGTGACAGGCACGGAGGCGAGGGCACCCAGGGCGAAGCCGTTCAGGAACTTGCCGCCGAAGAACATCTCGTTCGTGGTAGCAGTGAACTCGATAGAGACGGCAGCCACTGAAATGAGGAGAGCGCCGAAGATGGTCCATTTGCGCCCAAAGTAATCAGCGACCTGACCCGAACCGAGAGCGCCGACGACTGCAGAGGCGACAGGGCCACCATTGAATGCGGATTGCCATTTGGCGTCCAGAACCCAGTTGTTCTCAAAAAAGCTGCCAAAATCCTTGCGGAACTGGGGGATACCCGTGACATTGCCAGCAGCTTGGTTCTCGAAACTGACGAGGAGGATACACCAGACAGCGTAGAGACACCAGACGAAGGTCCAAGGATACTTCTTCAGACTGTCCCACTTGCCCAGCTCATGATCCTCCTGGTCAGCGAGATACCCCAGCTGCTGGTCGTCGGTTCGCTCGACCATGTCAACATCTGGTTTGTCCATGGCGGAAGGAAGATGTTGGGGTAGCAAGGGGTAGTGAACAATGTGAATTAAGGGATAAGCGAAGGAAGATAGGTGTGGAGAATAAGATTCCAATGTAACTTTGCCCACGGGGATGATCTGCTATTTATCTCCCCATGCCCTTTTCAAATGGCATGACGCCGTTTCCCCATGATCGAATGCGGTATTCTGTGCCACGGGGGAGAGATACTAGACTTTCTGCCTAGGACGGTTGTCTCTTCATGAGTCGCAAGTGCAAAATGAGGAGAAGAAAGCCACCAAACTATCAGAAAACGGGTTAGTTTTGGCGGAAACGCAGAATGAAGGTGGAAAACTCAATCCACTAGCTGGCGCCATTTTTGTTGTCCGGGGGCCCGCACGATCGGATTCGGGGGAAAGCCTGGAGAACGAACCCGTGTGACAGGAAGAGCGTTCCTCCGAACCGGCACTTTTTGGGTTTAATGCGTGGGGTTTTCGGCATGGAGAAGCTCCACTCGAGAGTCGATTGACTCGATTCAAACACTTTGGGGCTCCAGACCGTGAAGAAGCGACGCCACAGAGGCGATATTCCATGGCTTGGGGGTGTTCCCTGCCGAGATTCTGCCGGAAACATGGCAATTCCAACCACCTCCGCTTGTGTTTTGTCACAGGCTCGTGGTATTGCGTGCCGAGCATCTTCATTGATTCGTAACCCCTAATTGTTGTTCTTCAACTGTACGCGTCGGCTGCGTCGGTATCGGGCAGGAATAACCCGAGCAAGAGCATGGCGTGAGCTTATCCCACGTGGAGAGGGAGTAGACTATCTACACATGGCTGAGGCCGGGGAGGAAAACAGTTCTTGGACGCCGAAGCCTACACCGAGTCACGTGGAGCTACACAGGATGGGAAGTAGAAGAGGAAGGCATTATTTCGAAGCTAGGTATTAATTTCTATATTAAACATTGAATCATGGCTCGTAAGTCTGAGCAGCCACATGTACTGTCGCCTGCCCAGTGATGTCTCTCACAGACTGTCCGATTGACACCTCATAGTCACCCGATGTCAACTCCCACTGGCCGCTCTTCTCGCTAAAGTGAGCCAACTGGCGAGCTTGGAAAGTGACCTTGGCAGCCTTGGTCTCGCTAGGCTCCAAGTGCACTTTGGCAAACCCAACAAGCTCTTTGACAGGGTTCTCCGGAACCACCAGCTTGGCTCCAGCGTACACCTGAACAACCTCAGCACCGGCATAAGAGCCGGTGTTGGTGACATCGACCGTGACCTCAATCGTTTCGCCAGAAACGCTTGCCTTGGGGTTGGCATGCGCAAAGGTAGTGTAGGACAGGCCATAACCGAAGGGGAAAAGGATCTTGGAGCGGGTGTCTTCTGAAAGATCATAGTGTCGGTAACCGATGAAGACGCCTTCCTCATACTTCACCTCAAGTCGGCGACCACCGTCATAGTCGACGTACTCGCCAGGGAAGTTTCCATGCGCGGGAGCATCTTCGAGTTTGTGAGGGAAGGACACGGGCAGGCGACCAGCTGGGTTCACAGCTCCAATGAGGACGTCGGCGATGGCGTTACCGGCTTCCTGTCCAGGGAACCAAGCCTGGACGACTGCCTTGACCTCGTTCAGCCAAGGCATGGCGACTGCAACCCCAGTAGAGTTGACAACGATCGTGTTGGGATTGACAGCGCCAACAGCTGCAACTAGACGGTCCTGGGAACCGTTGCTGGGAAGGTGGAAGCTGAGCTGGTCCTGGCCTTCAGTCTCCCAGTCAGGAGTATGGCCGGTGAAGACGATTGCGTAATCGGCGTTCTTAGCCACTTCCACTGCCTCTGATACCAAGTCCTGGTTATGTTCTTGCTCGGTCATGAGACCGAAGCGGAAGCCGATGAATCCTTCCAGCATAGCAAGGCCACCACTGGATGTCGGCTTCACGGTTTCGATTTCAATGGTATAAGTCTTACCAGCCTCGAAGCTGTACTGGATCTCTGGTTCTTTCACTCCTCCCAGGAAGAATGCCATGGAGTCAGGGCAGTTCTCCTTCTGCTTATAGACAAGCTTTCCGTCAATGAGGACCTTGGATTTTCCTAATCCAGACATGCCAAAGTAGTGGTTTCCGCTTTGTGCAGGGGTGTAACGGGTGGAAGCTCGAAGGCTACCCGCCGTCTCCTTGACGAAAATGGGGACATAAGACGGGGCCTCGGAAGAGCGCGATGAAGCAGGGTTTTCGGCAGGCTCTTCCTCGACGAAGAAGTCAAACGTCCAACCAGGCTTGCCCTCGCGGTTGACGACATTTTCAACTAGCAGAGGAAGCTGGCGGAATGTATGGGCTCCCTTTGCAAACTCAAACTCGACAGTGTCGCCCAGGGCAGCGCGAAGACCTTCTTCGGGAGTAACGCGGTAGTGAGCATTGACGCTGGCACTACCACCGCCGTGAATAAGAGCCTCGCGCGCAAACCCGAGCAACGCAATCTTCTTCTTGGCAAGTTTCTCCTTCTTCAGCGGAAGGATTTTCCCCTCGTTCTTGAGGAGTACAAGACCCTGGCTTCCTACGGAACGGATCAAGCGTTTGTGCTCAGGCAGGATAATAGCCTGCTCATCTGGGATAGTCGGGTCTTCAAAACAGCCCAGCTTGGTGAGCAGCTCAAGGACTCTGCGGGCGCGGTCATCGATGGTCTTCTCCGAGACACTGCCAGCCTTCACAGCGGCAACGACATCTTCGACCTTACGCCACCTAGTAGGACCAGGCATCTCCAGATCAAGACCGGCGTTGAGTGAATCAGCGGTAGAGTTGGTGCCGCCCCAGTCGCTCATTACCAGGCCATCCCAGCCCCATTGCCCCCGAAGCACATCTTGCAGAAGGAACTTGTTGGAGTCCGCGTGTTCGCCATTGACAATGTTGTAGGCCGTCATAACTGCCAGGGGGTTGGCCTCCTTGATGGCAATCTCGAATGGCTTCAGGTAGATTTCGCGAAGAGCTCGCTCTGCAACGATTTCATTGACTGTAAACCGACAGGTCTCTTGCTCATTCACAGCATAGTGTTTGATGGTGGCTGCAACTCCCTTTTCTTGCAGACCGGTGATATATTGCGCGGCCAGCTTTCCGGCCAAGAAGGGGTCCTCGGAGAAGGATTCGAAATTGCGGCCTCCGAGTGGGTGGCGATGGGGACATACGGTAGGGGCCAATCTGAGCATTGGCAGTTAGTATATGATCGGTGATTGACAACTATACCCTACTTACAGCACCCTTGCGCCCTTTGAACGTGTCTCATCCGCCAGAGCGTTTCCGATATGTTTCGCGGCTTCAAGGTCCCAAGTCGCAGCTAGCAGGGAGGATGCAGGAAAGCAGGCAGCCGTCGTGCCTCCTTTGAAAGTGGCACCTCGTGCACCGTTCGGGCCATCGGATGTCTGGAACTGGTCAGTCTTCGAGCGACGACGTATTTTGTCACACACGCAACAAACCTTGACCGAAGGAATCCCCTTCTCCGGGAAGTCAGCTGTTTCCCAGAAATTCTTTCCGGCGAGAAGAGTGATCTAGGTGTTTTCTCGTCAGTATTAGTCCTGTGTGAGGTTGCGCAAAAACATTTGTACCTTCTCCTCCAGAGTTAATTTGGAGAGCAGACTTTCGATTTGCGTGGAGTCGACGTTCTTGAAACTCATGATGAATTCGTCTCTCGACTGCGCGCGGATACTTTGGAGCTGGTTTCTGAGAAAACAGGCCGAGGGCTATCTCCTTATGTAAAAGACATCCAGTGTCGCGCTCGTCATGCCGCTTCTCCCCGGTGTGTTGCCTCAGCACCCCGCATGAAGGATCGTTGCACCATGGTGTGGAGATCAAATGGGTCAATGACAATGGTTATCGAGCCGTTGATTGCTGTTCACATGAATCGTTGCGAGAGGAAGATGGTACTCGCTTAGGCGCATCGGCTAAACGTCGGAGTATTGATACAGACACAACCACATTGACTGCATACACGCCCCGACCCACCAAGTTGGAGACAGGCAGGACAAGTTTTGGATGGGTGGGGCGTGGTCGCAGTCGAGAGGTGGGTGTGCCTACCAAGATCTAGCCGAGCTGCCTGTTTGGTTCCAAGGTTGATTCCGGATTTCCGAGCGGCTGCACCTTCTTCCTCCAGCAACGTTTCGTCCCCATTTTCTCATCCAAGCGGGCCGTGACTCCGAGACAGATGGATTTTGGGGCCAAGGTTCCGAGGCTCGAGGTCCGTCATAGTGCATAGCTAGCCAATTCTTCGGGGTAAATCCGGGCATTTTCGCTTGTTTTATGGCTTCTGAGAACGATATCCGTGTCTATTCATCATACCACGGTCGTCAACCAGCCGCCCGCCTCTTAGATTGTTGATAATCATCAGCATTCAGGGATCTCAGTCTCTTCCTTAAGAGTCCCTGATCCTCAGCAGCGAGGGAATCCTCCAAATTATCCATTGTCCGAAGGCGCGAAAGCAATAACTTTGCATATGCTGCGGCAGCAGCAGATGCGTAATTCTGCCAGATCTTATTCTTGTGGGAATCGGCATAGTCACATATGCCACGAATGACCAGGCACGGAAAGCTGTTCATGATGCCTGCTCCTTCCATTTCGATACATAGCACGTTATGCTCTTTTCCCAGATTATCACGCTCCTCTGCGCACCTCATCAGCCGATTTCCCGATGCTATCAAGCCATAGAAGATTTTTGGCTGGTTAGGAGAGCGCGCTGCTCTTCTGGTCAAGTAGCGAGCGTCGCAACTCTCACAGCTATCGTAGTCTTCGGGGTGTATATATTCAGGAAAGAAGAGCCGGTCTTGATCCGTCCCTGGGTATTCATATTTTAGTGGTTTGCTTTTTTTGGATATGACTCAGGAAATTGTCAAGTGGTGTAGATGATAGGGCTGGGTCAGACTCTAGCTCGCTGATCGCACACATGAGTGTCTGAGGTGGTGGACAGAGATATCCGTTGAGCTGCGATGCCCCTGCCTCGAGGCTCTTGATCATGTCATACGGAAGAACGCCCGAGTATCTCCCAGACGGTGTACTAACCACGACGTCCCCAAGACGGATATCATTCCTTGATGAAGGAACACCCGCTCCAATTCCCACCAAAAGGCAAAACTGCAACGATGGGAAGCTCCGTTTCATATTCGACGCAACATCTGTAGCCGCAATTGTGCCATACGATCCATGAGGCAAACACACTGCAACAACATTGTGTCCGCCCATGCGCCCGAGAGCATAATAGTTTGGATCTTCGTTGACTGTCTTCAATTTGGGGTGGACCTTATCGGAGAGAGTGCGGACCGCCATGAGCTCTAGGTGCAGGGCACACACAATCCCCACCTTATATTGCTGTGGATTTGTGCTGGCGCACAATTCCAAGCTCGCTGATAACTCCGTTTCTTCGTCTGCCGACGTACCCAGACTCCTCCCAAGCCCACTATCATCGGAGCCGGCATTGAGCCGTTCTTTATCAAATGCGTCGTATTCAGGGGAAATTGGTGCCTTTGACAGAGGGCCAGTCTCACCCCAGAACCACTTGTTTTGCCTGTCAAATCCCAGAATAACAGCTCCGCTACTGGAAGAGATATTGGAGGGTTTTCCGGGTAGTTCGCGCGCATGCTGGAGGGAAGCAGGCTCAGCATCGCATGAGACCGATGTTTATGCCCTGGCTCATCAGACAGACAGGACTGGAATATTTCCTCGGAAACGTGCCAGACGACGTCTTGTGTTAGCTTCATAGGAGCACAGTAAGCATATCCCTTTGACGCCATAATATTGTTCAGATCAACCATGGTCGCAGCAAGGGATGATCTCTCTGGCTTTGATTTTGACAATTCGGCACACGCGCCCAGTGGCCTCAAAATCTCCCCAAAATCACGTCCAAATAATGTGATGGTGTTTAGGGAACGAGTAAAGTCAACCCATGAGCGCCCATCCTGGCAAAGTATAGTGTGACGTGGACGAATATGGTCCCTTTCGTGCACCAGGTCTTGGAAGTCCCAGCCCTCCAGCAAAGACCGTGGTGACCCTCCTTTCTTCCGCAAGCCGCTGACTTGATAGTCGTACATTTTCTCCAGCTGGTCGTAGTAGTCTTCAACGCGGTCTTTGAATGTAACATTCGCGTCAACTTGGTATAACCTGAGGCTCAGGTTGCTTGGGTTTAAAAGGACCTCAAGAGCAGATTCGGGATGGTGTGCTTTTGAAGCCTGTGCAAGATCATCTGGCTTGAGAAGGAAAATAGATCTGAGGGCTGGATCAATCATATCTCGCTCCAGCGATCCACGGACAAGATGCAGAAGACCGCTCGTCCCATTGAGAAGCCAGCCTCTTTCCTCCTTAGTATCCCACAGTGTCATATATATGTTGGAAACCCATCTCATCTTACTTACGTACCCGTTCCGTCTCAAACGGACGTCTTTGCGGCCGAGACTGCAGGCTGCATTGTCAGTTATTGAACAGCCTGAGGACAGAGACGCATTATTCAAGATATGAAGGTTGCATCCTCGGGGTAGCCTCGAGTCATCGATTTTGTAATTTGAGTCCGCAGTTCCTGTGGGGAAAGGTTAGCCGGGATACCCAGGCCTTTGACAAAGGGTACGAAAGGCAGAATTCTTTACCAGCATAGAGCTTGACTTCAGGACACCACCCTAGGATATGCCGGGCATTCTCCAACTGGCTAAGGGAGACATCCAAGAGCGGGAAGTTTCTACTTTCAAGATACGAAACCCGCTTATCGTCGCTCTCTTGGACAAGGTGCCAACTGATAATATCTTTGGTGCATTTCGTCGGGACCACCATGGTTGAAAACCCCTTGAGCAGAGTCCTCCCGTCAAACCGCTGTACCTTTTGTGCTTCTAGTAAGCGAGCCATTGCACTGAATTGTATCTCGAGGCCAGGAGAACACTCAGGTGGCCGGCGTTGAATTGGGAAGCCCTGGACAACTGCTGGCCGAGAAACAAGGCCTAGCCAGCAAGATTCATCGGTGCCGACTAGCTCATGTTTATCAACACCGATCTCGAATACGTATGTTGCTGGGCTAGGTCCTTTTTCGAATACGTGTTCAATTTTCAGGGACTTCAGGGAAGATTTGTTGCTTATGCATTTATGTTCATCATGTGAAGACGAAGACTGAAGCGCACCCGCAGCCCAAGCAAGCTGTTCGCCTATCTCCGCTATGTAGGTCGCCGTGCCATGAACGTCAACCCGGGTGTGCATCATAATTTTGCTGCTGCTGTGGGACGGATAGTTTAATATTTTCACGCGTGTACCATCGGCCAGGGTGACTACCACGATTATCTACGTTAGCGGTGCCAACTCAAGAAGACAATGGGGGTTCCCTACCAGGTCTTTTACCATAATCCGAGACCAGGGATTTGAGAAGTAGAATCATGGCCTCACCCGTTGAAGGCCATGTCCGCCGCATGTATCGGCCGAAGTTTTCTGCTTGTACCTCGGTGCCAGCGCCAGTGAAAGTGAGAACTCGCTCAATTGCCTCCTGGGGGGTTTCTTGATATCCCTCTTCTAACAAAAACTTGCCAGGATCCCAGTTTATTTTAAAACTGGCGCTGTGAGATTCGATAGCCGTTCGCCGGCTGATTTTCTGCGAAATAGGCAATTCCTCCAGGATGCCGTTCCGGACATCCTTTACGCTGTTGTGACCCGGTGTGAAGAGTGTACACTCATTTTCTATGTTTGAAAGAAGCCACGAATAGGTTGGAGCGCCCTGTATGAGACTTCGATATTCATCCAGACGGGGTAACTCTTGTTCAAGGGGGTCGTCGTCGTTGTCGGGTAGGCCGTTGTTATCATGTTCGTCGAGCCCGAGCTCCCCGGGTTGGTGCAGGTCTTCCGAAAGGTCTCCAGCTTTCTGTTGCCAGAGATCCATGATCTCATTTAAAGACATGTCATTTCCGGTTTGTCTGCCTTCCGTCTCATCATTATCATCGACTACGCGTTTTTCGAAAGCTGGCACGATGACCCTGGAGAAGGACCAAGTTCCGCTGGTTAGCAGATGCGTAGAAACGGTGTGGATCTACCTGGAATTTAACGTACCTGCGATACTTGTGGATTAACACCATCGTTTCCCTCTGCATGGGCGTTGATTGCGCATGGCCAAGACTTAGAGCAAAGGTTCTCAAAAGCTCCGGAAGGGCCTCGGAAACTTTCTGAACGGCCAACTTATGACGCTGATAAGGTTGAATGATCGTGACAAGCTCACCTACGAATTCATTGAGATACTGCATTCTAGATTCGGATACTGCGGAGATATCCGAGTATATGCTTCCTGTCTCGGACGCCTCGACTGCATCTTCGTTCAATGTTTTCGCATCTGGTACAGCGTCTGAAACCATAACTTCATCGGTTTGGGGTTGTGCCGCTGTGCCGGAAACATCTAATTTTCCGTGGGGTCTTTGCATGCTTGACGCCTATCCCGAGTCCGGTGGGATCTCCAGGGTTAATGCGCTCTGATGGAACTGGGCCTCGGGTAGGTTCTCAGGGTTATGCGACTGAGTACGGATGGCTAGCTCCGATTGCCCAGTCAATTCCGGTATACCAGGTTCATCGGCGATTGGGGCCCACTGAAAATCCAAAGGAGATGGAGATGAAAGCGTGTCACTCGGCGGCTGCTCGGAATCCGACATCGCCCTTGATTCATCATGGTGTACCCACGTCAACAATTCTTTTGCGGCAGAAGCAGCCGTTGCAGCCGCATATGACTGCCATTCCTTGTTCTTGTGGCTATCGGCATAATCGCACACGCCCTTAATGACTAGACCGCTAAATTCCATTGCCCCGTCGACTGCTTCCCCTCCATCGAAAGCTATAACAGTATGTGCCTGCGCAATCGCATCTCTTTGTTTTGCATCTCTTATTGGGATATATGAGGTGGCGATGGCTCCAAAGTGTATGTTAGGACCTGGCCACGCTCCATTTGAGGAAAGTCGCGAACGTGGTACGAGTCTAGCCTCGTCACAACCCAGTTCATGGCATGAAGCTCTTTGAGCGTCGATACAAATGGCGTTTGCGCCACAGTCGGCACACCCAGCATTGTGTCTATGGGTGTAACTTGGCTCAAATAGGTTGTCTTTCGACGTGCCGGGGTATCTTAATTTGATGGTAGGATGTTCCTGCAGGGCTCTGAGATTCTGTCCCAGTCCCTGCCTGAGGTTAAAGGGCGTGAGTGGCCCATTTAAGGCCTGTGATAAGTTTATGGCCATGCCACTCGGCCTAGATACCTCAAAAATTGTGTCGTATTGTCGTCTAAAGCCGGAACCATCAGAGTATTCAAGTTGTCTCCCAAAATCAAACTCCAGCAAAGTCTCACTCATGAGTATGTCACCCAAGATAATTTCTGTGCCTGTGTGGCCATGTTTGAAGGGAATAGCACCACAAATTCCCACAAAAAGGGCCAACTCAATGGAGATAAAACTTCGCTTGATAGCCGAACACATGGTGGATTTGTAGGTTTTTCCGATTCCTGGTAATGTTGCAATAACCACCGTGTGTCCACCACTGCGTCCGAAATTATAGAAGGTTTCGTCCCCAGGAGCTTGACCATAATGGGCGTCATGCCAGACCTCATCTAATGATTCAATAACAGCATCGGTCTCGAGCGGTAAGGTACAGATAATTGCGATCTTGAAGTCGTCACGACTTGATGGGCGAGGGTGACGCTCGCTATCCATGGCTGGAAGGTACAGTAGATTGGGTGGATTCAATTTGGAAGGTCGAAAATTGGGGTCCCCAGGATCTTATGTATCTCGCCATTAGGCATTGGGGTTTTGGGCAGCAAGAAAGGCCACGAAGGCTGAGTGCATGTCCTCAGCCTTTGGTGGGATTTTGTGGTCTAGGTGCCAGCAGGCTGGATATTGCGTTTTGCAGAGATATTTGGTCCGAGTGACACTGTAAGGATAACAGACCCTGTCAAATTAGAAGTGCGATTGACATGATCTAGCTACCACAAAGTGCGGGGATGTCAACAATCACAAAATCGACCTGCACCATCGCTCTTACCGGTCTTGGTTTTCCCCACGGCTTGCGGATTGTACTAGTACACTCTCAAGTTACTTTTGAAGAAGAGAATGTCGGATTATCTTTCTCAGCAGAAATAACACAATGCTCGGATAGTCAAAACAAGTAAATACTCCAGCGGGAGATGGTCGAGTATCGCACTCCCAGTTTACAAGTGCAAATGTGATGACTTTATGAGGCCAATGCTGGTACTTTTTTGGATAATTGAACTTGGAGCATTCAGTTAAATAAAGCAAAGGGCCACACTTCTTCGCATCCTGCTGCAATATTTCTTTATCAATGAAGATTAGCTAGCCATTATATGTCTGAAGTAAATCAGACAGCAGATTGGTGGTTGGCGAAGCTTCAGTAGATACTAGTACCAGTGTCTCTCAGTTGTACTAGTAGCTTACACTCATCAGCAGCACCGGGGTTGATTCCGTAAACACAGAGAAGTTACTAGGTATGGACAACACCTCACTTCATCCCTTGTAATGGTAGCAAGATTGGACATTCTCTCTCACAGATCACAACACTTCTTTCCAATGATCGGATAACACTTAGACAACTGACTACTAGTAGTAGTCTTCGAAAGGTCCGCTGTTATTCTGCTGGCAAAGCCACAGAAATGGCAGCCTGTGGCTACACATTCCTCATTTGGAGAGTGTCGAGCCCCGCAGTCGGCCAAGGGAATCGTAATGCGGGGCGTTCCCCGAGCACCTTGCAATAAGATGGACATGTCTGCCGCAATCGCCAGTTTCAATTCATTTCTGTTGCATCACATTTTTCATAACCGTACCAGTATGGCTGACCCTCGTACAACGCTTCAGAGCTTCCCGACCAAGCCGCGGGTGTTCATTGTCTCCGATATTTCCAACGAACCCGATGACGCCGAGTCGCTTGTCCGCTACCTGCTCTACTCCCATCAATTCCAAACAGAGGGCCTGGTCGCCTGCACATCAACCTGGATGAAGAACAAAGTTTGCCCCCAGGACATGCACAAGATCGTTGATGCGTACGAGAAAGTCGTCGATAACTTGAACTCCCATGTTCATCCTAACGCGCCGTACCAGCCTGCTGATTACTTCCGATCGCTCATTCGCAAGGGCGCGGAGGTATATGGAATGGCAGCGGTAGGAGATGATATACCATTGAGTGAAGGCGGCGAGTTGCTCCTTGAGCGTATCCAAGCTCCCAGCGAGCAGCCTCTGTGGATTCTCTGCTGGGGCGGCACCAACGTTCTCGCCCAGGTCCTCCTTCGCATTCAGAAACTTTATAGTCCGGACGAATCGGCGCGCCTGCGCTCAAAGCTCCGTGTTTACGCCATATCAGACCAGGACGACACTGGTGCATGGATCCGCCACCAGTACCCCGACGTTTTCTACATTGCATCTGTCCACGGTTGGAATCACTATGGTCTCGCTGCGTGGTCGGGTATCTCAGGTGACAAGTACTACAACTTTGATCAGGGAGGGCCGGACTTTACCAAAGTGACCAAGTCATGGATCCGCGAGAACATTCAGATCGGTGATTTAGGATCAGCGTACCCTGATTACCTTTTTATTCCCGAGGGTGACACTCCTACTTTTCTATATTTGATCCAAAACGGTCTGGGAGTCCCCGAGCATCCAGAGTATGGCTCTTGGGGTGGCCGATACCAGCGTTCCGACGTGAGTGCCAACGGCCTTGCCAGCCTCCACTACGGTGATACTGTGGACCGTGTAGTTGGAGCAGATGGTCGCAGGTACACAACAAACCATGGGACCATCTGGCGCTGGAGAGATAGTTTCCAAAACGACTTCGCTGCACGAATTCAATGGACGCTCTCCTCAGACTTTTCTTCCGCCAACCATGCGCCCGTCATCTCTATAAACGGCGATACAAGTCTGGCGCCACTAGAGATTGATGCTGAGGCTGGCTCGACATTTACTCTCGATGCATCAGAAAGTTATGATCCTGATTCAGGAGCATTAACGTTCAAGTGGTTTCACTACAAGGACCCAAGCGCCACTCAATCTTGGGTGGATGCAGAAGTCTCTGACCTCGAGATCAAGCCCATCGGCGACGGTCAAAAGATCGAGGTTACAGTTCCGCCAGCGGAGAGATGCTGTGTGGACTTGATGACTAGACAGCCAACTGCCCGCGGACAGATTCTACATCTGATCCTGCAAGCGACGGACAACGGAACTCCTGCCCTGACAAGCTATCGGCGGGTGCTCATTCAAACGACTAACCCTCGACTGGAGGGAGGAGGCAAAGGAGCCGATGCCATCGGTGATCTAATGGCAGAAATGATGGCAAAGCTTGAATAGACGCCGCCTTATGTTGTTTATTTAGGGATAGTGATTAGACTATGGATGACAATGACTTGCCTAAATTGAACAGCTCTTAAAATTTCCTCCTTTGTCAACTGCATTATTAACACAGCCTGGTCTTGCCGAGGCTCCTAGATTGCTGCCTATCTCGGTAGTGTTCTAGAGTCCGTACTCCACAGTGGCCATTCAATGATTGCGACCATCGGAGTACGAGAATGTCAATCAACACTCCGAATTGACAGACGTCATCGTTTCAGTTCACGAGTCTGAAGACCTTGGCAGTAGGCAAAGCGGTCCGGCACTCCGTGACTTACATGGTGGATGTGCAGCGGTCCACGGTTCGTCTCCACGTGGACTCCACCATTTCTGTTCTCCAGCTCGCGCTTCCGGGATTCGGGATCTCGCAGTCTCCAACAACTCCGAAGTTCTGCCGGCTGCTTGGCTAACCTCGCGTTAATTCCACCCCGACGAACCTACTGGAATAAACTCGGCTCGGTCGCAATTGTCCCAGGATGGCACGGTCGAACAGTGTTGCAAACGCGGGGTCAGTCGATGATGACCACTGTTGTTGGGAAATGTGAACATCCAAGCTTAGGTCGAACGACCCCGCTGCTCACCGGACTGGGTTTCCAAAACATCTCTTTTGCTACGGTCGACTTCTTCTCCTACACATAACCGAACAGCACAATGTCCCAGCCAACTTTAACCCCGCCATCTTTTGAGCAGCACCCCACAGGCCTTGGAATCGGCTTTCCAGAGCCACGCATCTCCTGGAGATTCGACGCTACCGAAGGCACAGCAACAAACTGGCAGCAGACTGCGTACGAGATCGAGGTCGCCCGTGGCGATAATACACAGAGCTATACCGTGAAATCTGCAGAGTCAGCCCTCGCGCCATGGCCAAGCCAACCCCTACAGTCGCGTGAAGTCGCAAAAGCGCGAGTTCGCGCATACGGTGGCCCTAGGAATGCACCGACCGATTGGTCCGCCTGGGGCACAGTCGAGGCCGGGCTCTTAGATCGCAAAGATTGGAACGCCCGTGCTATAACTACCCCGGTTAAGCAGAAAGAGGGCCCGTTGCGGCCTGTTCGGTTCAGGAAGACGTTTACATTATCATCCGGTGCTGTTAGTCGAGCACGGCTGTACATTACGAGTCTCGGAGTGTTCCAGGCATACATCAACGGAGAACCGGTTGGCGATCACTGCATGGCTCCTGGGTGGACGAGCTATCACAACCGGTTGAACTACGAGGTGTTTGATGTTGCTTCGCTTTTGAGGGACGGCGAGAACACAATCGCTGTAGAGGTTTCTGAGGGATGGTGGGCCACCCGGCTCGGCTTCCACGGGGGTAGGCGCTTCATCTATGGCGACGAGCTTGCATTGTTCGCGCAGCTGGAGGTCACCCCAGAGCGGGGAGATGCATTGGTCGTTGCCACTGAGTCGAGCTGGAAGAGCCATCAGTCCGCCATTATTCGCAGTGAAATCTATGATGGAGAACTATATGATGCCCGAGAGGAGCAGGACAGCTGGAAGAGTTTGCCCTTTGCCTTGGAGTCTTCATGGAATGCTACCCGAGAGATCGAGCTTCCCGATACACAGCTCGTGGCGCCCAATGCGCCCCCAGTGCGAGTCGCCGAAGCGGTTAATCCGATTGAAATTATCCGCACTCCATCCGGCAAGGTAGTTGTTGATTTCGGTCAGAATCTTGTCGGCCGAGTCCGTATTCACTCTATCAAGAAGCCAGCAGGTCATTCTACGGTCCTCACACACGCTGAAGTCCTCGAGAACAAGGAACTAGGAACTCGTCCACTCCGTGTGGCCAAATGCCAGGACGAAATCATTTCTGCAGGCCAGGAAATCCGCGATTGGGTCCCTAGATTTACTTTCCACGGGTTCCGCTATGTCCAGGTAGACGGCTGGGGTCCGGATGATACCGAGTCCCCACTCACGCTGCAAAGCCTAGTTGCTGAAGTCATGCATACCGATCTCAAACGATCAGGGTGGTTTGACTGCTCACATCCAATGGTTAACAAGCTGCATCAGAATGCCACATGGGGAATGCGTGGGAACTTCCTGTCCGTTCCAACCGATTGCCCGCAGCGTGACGAGCGCTTGGGATGGACAGGTGATCTTCAGATCTTTGCGCCGTCAGCGAGCTTCCTCTACAACACGGCAGGCATGTTGAGTGACTGGCTGCAAGATCTCTCAGCTGAGCAACTCGCTCATCCCAAGGCCATTCCCCCTCTCGTAGTTCCCAATGTTATTGACGAAACTTTCTGGCCGACTTTCCCCCAAGCCGTATGGGATGACATTGCCGTTATCCTCCCCTGGACCTTGTACCAGTGTTATGGAGATATCAACATTCTCCGCCGCCAGTATGCCAGCTCAACCGGCTGGCTTGACCGCGGCGTCCAACGTGGCCCAGACCGTCTCTGGGACGATACTCTCTTCCAACTTGGTGACTGGCTGGACCCTACTGCACCGCCTGACCAACCTGGCAACGCTCGTACCGACGGAACCCTTGTAGCAGATGCCTACCTCGTGTATATCACCGGCATCCAAGCCCGCATCAGCTCGATCCTCGGCGAAACGGCCGATGCAACCCGCTACGAATCGGACTATAAAGCTCTTAAATCGCGCTTCCAAGCGAAATACATCTCCCCTACTGGATTACTGGTCGGTGACACCCAAACGGCCCTTAGCCTGGCCATTGTCTTCGACCTCCACGATGACCCCCAGAAAGCCGCCGCCGCAGGCGATCGTCTCGCGCGCCTGGTCCGGATTTCCAAATTTCGAGTCTCGACAGGGTTCGCAGGCACACCTGTTATCACACATGCCCTCACAAAATCCGGCCACCACCAACTCGCCTACCGCATGCTGCAAGAATCCAATTGCCCCTCGTGGATGTATCCGATCCGCATGGGTGCCACAACAGTGTGGGAACGTTGGGATAGCATGCTCCCCGATGGGTCGATCAACCCCGGTGAAATGACTAGCTTCAACCACTACGCGCTCGGATCCATTATCAATTGGCTGCATAAGACCGTTGCTGGTGTGAGTCCCCTAGAGCCCGGGTGGAGACAGGTTCTCGTCAAGCCGCTGCCAGGCGGCACTGTTACGTCTGCGGAGGCGAAGTACGACACGCCGTACGGGCGCTTGGAATCAAGCTGGGAGGTCAAGGATGGAGACCAGTTTAAGCTGGAGCTCGTCGTGCCGCCGAACTCGTCGGCGAAGGTTATCCTTCCAGGTAGCGAGGAGGAGGACGAGGAGAAGATTGTCGGTTCGGGAAGGTATACATTTACCGCAACCTACAATAGCCAGGTTGGCTGGCCGCCGAAGGCTCAGGTGCCGCCGATGTTGGCGCCGGAGGATACATTCGAATAAATCATATGTCGTCATGAATAAGCTGTCATCTAAGGAAATCCAATGCATATCATTCATTATTGCTCTATGTATCTCTATCAAAAGTTTGTTTAGAAAATCCGCAGAGGATGGTTGGGAAGATAGAAGCCGGGGTCGTTGAACCTCAGCCCCTTGTCCAGCGCACTGATAGTCTCAATCTCGTCCTGCGTCAGATCAAATCCGAGCACATCGAGGTTCTGCGCAGGGCGAGAAGGGTTGTTCGACTTGGGAATGACGGCGATGCCCCTAAGCGATTAACAGTCAGCACCTCCCTTATGTACACATGTTCATTCGATATCAGAAGAAAGAAGAAGTAAGAAAAGAGAAGACATACCTCTGCGTAGCCCACCTAAGCAAGACCTGCGCGGGGGTAACCGCATACTTCACGCTCAACTTCTGGATAACCTCATTATCAAAAAGCAACGAAATCCCCTTTGCCTTTTCAGAGAAGACCGCGGGGAGCTCGAGGAAACTCTGCGGCCCAAAGCTGCTATACGCCGTAATGGCAATACCCTTCTCCTGCGCCATGGCGACCAGATCCCTCTGAACAAGATACGGGTGGTGCTCGATCTGCAGCCCCGAAATCGGGTGCCTGTTGTAGGTGAGGATATCATACAGACTCTGCGTCTGGAAATTCGACACCCCGATACTCCTTACAACCCCCTCATCCACAACGCTCTCCAGCGCCTCCCACGTCTCGCGAATCGGCACGCGATCCGTGCTCACAACGCTGCGCTCGGCATCCATCCACCACGCCGGGAACTCGAGCTCCGCGGGGGGGATGTACTCCAGCGCGACGGGGAAGTGGATCAGGTACAGGTCGATGTAGCCGAGTCCCCACGCTTCGTTCTGTTTCCGCGCCATCGTCAGCGCGTGCTCGCGTCGGTGGTAGTTGTTCCACAGCTTCGTTGTGATGAAGATCTCTTCTCGTGTCACGAGGCCATCGCTGATCGCGCGGCGAATGCCCTCGCCCGCTTCGCGCTCGTTCTGGTAGTCGTATGCGCCGTCGAAGAGACGGTAGCCGGCTTTTATGGCCTGAACCACGTTCGTTTATTAGTTGGTAGGTTTGCTTTGGGGGTGAATTGGAAAGAGAACGAGTATTGGGCAGCCCGGGCGTAAGTGGTAGTGGGGAGGCAGTACATACGTTGTAGACTGTATCGGCGGTAGTTTCCTTGGGGACTTTCCACAGGCCGAAGCCGACGAGCGGCATTTCGTAGCCGGAGGCGAGGGTGGTTGTTGACTTGGTCATTGTGTTGGATTATTATGTATGGAGGAGGGGCTAGAGCCGTACGAAAGGGAAATGACGGGGATAGGATAGGAGGATGTAGGATTTGAGGTTTTGTTTTGAGATGATTCCCAAGCTGATTGAAGATTGGAAAAATGAGAATGAGCGAGTTATATACCCCTTCCCTGTCGGATCCAAAAATTCCAAAGAGGGTATGTGCAAGCGGCGTCTGCGGTGGCTCCAATTACCCGATTCGGATAGGTTTGAGGGTACTCCCACGACCCCACTAATTTTTGCCCTGGTGGATGGTGGATGTGGGCAAAACAAGCGCTAATGATTGCTAACCCGGGCAATGACTGCCATTCTCAGTATGAAGAAGGGGTGTGGTTTCTTCTCTGGGATCGCGTGCTGCAGACTTGGCCCTAGGGTTGGAACTTGGCAAATAGGTGTGATGATGTTGGTGGTGGTACTAAGCTTTCTAGAAGTGTCAGGTTGATCGGCATAGGTCCAATTCGACAATACTCTGAGTTGTTTCGTATGCGAGTTGAGTTCCCATGGCCGAAACGAGCATTTGCTTCCTGTCAAAGACCTTCTTCCACTTATGGCAGAGGGAAGTTCCATATGTGTATCACTTCGCCCTCTTGCAAAAGAGCTAGTCGGCCTTTCAGGGCAAGAGTTACCAAGAAACTCGGAGTCAGCGCTGTATGTCCATGAAGCCTGCTCGCTATTGTCTTCTGTCATAGATAGGCTGCTGTCATGTCTCCCTGAGCCACGTCGGCGATTTGCCAGTAGTTGGGTGCGACCCCATCAAAAGGCTCGCTAGGGCCGCCCGTTTCAAGAAAGACTCGACTGTAGAAAGGTATTCCAAGAACAATTTTACTCGCCTTGACACTCTTTGACAAGTAATAGTTGATTGCTTGGTCACTGATGCATTTTGTACTCTCTGAATTTGTGACGAAACTCCAAATCCGGATTCGTCCTTGTTCGTGACGCCCGCTTCGGATCTGGACCGCGCCGGGCCCATGGATACGGGCATGGGCATGAACATGGATTTTGATCTCGACGGGCTTGACTTTGGGCCTGGACCTGCCGATCCCTTTGATCCGAGTTGGAGCGAAAATCAGGTTATGATAGGAGATATTAGCGGACAGTACTTTGGGTACATGGATTCTCTATGATTTCGGGGCTCATTTGGGCGATGAGGGTGTTTTTGTGAATATCATACTATTACTGCTTTGGATACCTGAGCATTTTGGGAATGGAATCTGTGGATTCGGGTACGGTCGAGGGGAGATTTACACCGTGTCAGTTCAGTTTGGCCTCATAGTAGCAGTAGTCGTGAGTACTTGAATACGCTATGTGATAATATTGAACAGTCAGAATTTAACCTCTAGGAATATCTAGTTACCTGAGGTCTATTCCTCACTCTCTAATTCCTTCATAACTCGATCATAGGACCCCAGCTTTCCAACACTAGTATACGCTCCATAAGAATAAGCTATAGCCTGGGTCCTCTTGCTGCTGAGGCAGGCTGAAAGCAGGCTATCGTTGAGCTCGGCTGATTTGACCATTTCGATATACTCTTCTCTCTCGCGCCACATTTCTCGTAGTTCCTCATCAAAGGGCTGCCCATCCTGGTCGTATTTTTGAGGCAGGTCGAAGGAGACAGGCATGGTTGTAAGGAACTCCGGGAACAAAATGAGCTCATAGGGAACTGTACATCCCCTTCCCAAAAGCAAAGTCAAAGAGAGCTACATAGCGGTGTGATTCATCAGCAAAATCCCAACTCAATACTCGCACACCATATTATTCCAGAAAATAACAGAAGTGGCACAATTGGGCTCTTCCTGGTCAAGCAATTCTGGTCACCCTAATATACATGAGCTCTCTCACCAATTATGTACAGGGCTGGGTCGGATACCGAGGCTATCTGGCACCAAGGCCGCCTGTTGATGTCTTTCTGGTCAGGTATAAATCGGCGTCCTTTCGGAGCGCTGTCGCTGTCTTATCGGTAAGGCAGGAACCGTGGCAATAGTAATATAAAAAGCTTAGTATATAAGCCTATAAGGCTGTATATAGTATACTTGTACCAAAATTTTATTTGTCCCCTTTTGTCCTAACTGGCCTCCGTACTCGGGTGACCCGTGTCCATGCTCTGCGCTTACTCAGTGACTTCGCAGGAGCGAGACGAAGCAATTCAGAAGCGAACCAGAGTGTGGGTGAGTACTCAGTGAGTTCTTAGTGCGTGCACCTTGAGCGTTCGGGGAGGGGATCGAAGACCTCCAAGTCCAAAAAGAGAAGGTTATAGAAATCCGCCCGACTAATTAACTATACAGCGGCCAAATCACAAAAAAAACAAAAGAAATCAGCTAAAGAACGTCTCACGTAGTGGTGGCTCCCTTGAGCAACAGATCCCAACAAACAAAATGGTAGTCAGGACAATTAAATCAAAGCAAGTAGGTATCATATTTTCGCATCCAAATCACGTTCGCCCGAGGGTATCCTTTCCAAACTTCATAGTAACGGTGATCATTTCGGAGGGTATCCCTGGTTAGGAGGGTACGCGCCATTAGGGTAGACCCCGTCAGGTTGCGCCCCATTACCAGGGTACGCCATGTTCGGAGGCGCCTGGTAGCCGCCGGTCTGGAGGCGGTTAGCCTGGGCGTCGAGCTCCTTTTCCTGCTGGACAAGGACACAGCACGAGCAGCAGCAGGACAGGATGCAGTCTTCGCCGACGGAGCCCTTGATGCCGAATTTCTCGCGCAGGTCGCGGCGCTTCATCATCATGAGAACCCAGTAGAGACCGCAGCAGCTGGCGAGGTAGAAGAGGCAGCACTATAGGGGGGACAGAGGTTAGTTGTGGCCTCGCGATGCGATGCAATCAAGGAAAGGGACGTACGTCGCCGTTCACGTAGCTTCCTTCCTTCAGGGCGGGGTCTTCAAGTCGCTCAGCAGTTCGGCCATACAAAGCGCATGGGCAGCACCATCCAAGGAAGCCTAGAGTTTTGTTAGTGTTTCTAGGTTGGGATTGGGTGAGAAATAGAAAACTAGGGTAACGGACATTCCTTGACAGGGCTGAAGCAGTCCCAAAGGGAGTGGTTCCATTCGTTAGACATTTTGTATATAGTTCTCTGGGTATCTTTCTGAAATATGAGGTCAGAAAATAATGGAAAAGGTTCAGAATCAAATTCCAAGCAAAGCGGGAATCAGCTGCTTTTAACACTCGGCTCCGAGAAAGGCCTTGTGAAGATCATCTTCGTTTGGAAAACGAAGAGAGCTAAATTTGGGAAAACAAAGACCCCAAGCAAACGGTCTCGCCAATCGCAGTGCGCCCGGAAATGCGACCGCAACATCTTGCTTGTTGAAGCTAAGTCTGAGGCTGTGGGCCTGACAGGAAGCTCCGCTGATTCCCTGGGGGCCGTGTTGAATCGATTGGCACGATTTGGCCCAGAGTCTGGGTGCGGCTGAAATCGATACGAAAAGTCGCCGGAGTTGAACTCTCATGCAAAATTTTCAGATGATGATGGACACAGCTCCTGCTCAGATGGGAGATAGCTGGAGGCTCTATTGCCCATGGCTCGTATTTAGTGCAACAGTATTTGTGAATCTGGCCCATTCATGGCGATCCACGTTCGTGGATACGAGCATTGCATGTCGCTATCCCCTTATCATCTGGAAATGAGGGCGATCCTTTGCCGAGACAATTTATCACAAGCTGCGGCGGTGCGGAAGACAGGGAGCTGAATTGCTGTGAAAAAAAAAAAAAGGAATTATCAGATGGTGGAAAGGGCGGGCCCGTCTGAGCGGACAACACCGCCAGGCTTAGGCCATCAACTCATCTGCGCAGTGTTAGCCTTTCTTCAGGGTCCGCCTTGATCCAAGCCAGCACCGCTTCTCGTCCAAAAGCTCCCTTGAGCTGGAGTGGGTACTACCCCGGTCGCATGCATGCCCAGACTTGACATCCAGGCGTCCATCCACGAACAACATGCCATAGGTGTATATACATACGTCATGAGCACGAGCAACCTTGAGCATCAGCCAACGGTTCAGCTTCGCATCTCTCAGGGACTCAATTGGCAATCCCAAACTTCAATCCCTCTCGAATGTATGGAACAAAACTCCGTGTCAAGCATGTGGCTTGCCACTACCAGTAACCAAGCTAGCTTTTGACGTCAATTTGACCGAACAGCGAAACACAGGCTGATTTTTCCCACTGACAGAATGAGGAATCAGTCAATTCATCTTTCTTGTAGTATTCACATCGAGAATGTCGCCCAAAGATGAAGTACGATTGCTGCTATCTACCTAATGGAATCCAAGTGACTGTAACCCCCGTCTTTGGGGGCTTCAAGTTCAAAGCCAAGGATCATGAACAATACGAGTCATTTCCTCCAGAATGGATCGTTTGCCTTCATACAAGAATCCAGCAAGCTAGTCCCTCATCAGGCACCGAGCAGCCCTCACAGCCGTTCACCGTCCCTTCCCTAGATCACGACGCTTTATACCTATCGTCTATATCCTTACCATCACGCAAAGACCTCAAGCCGGGTAGCGCTCCTACAAGACAAGTGGCCATGATCTTATGGATCACATGCTTCTGGTACTTCCATGAGCAGAGCCCTACGACAAGTCGCCCAACTCACAATACCGTAACAGACCAATCGGGTCGCAATGGAGATACAAATCCGGTGTGGCGTCTCAATATCCAACGTCGCGGTATGCTGTGCCGGAAGGATCAGATGATGAAACTCGAACGCCTGGGCTTGATCGCGAGCTTCGACGCCTCGGTTGGTGCGGAGAGCGAAATGGATGATTTTTCTGATATGTTTGTTAGTCGGAGGGCGTTTTGGCAGTTGGACCCCAGGATCTATCTTTTCAGCATCAGCTCAGTCGAGGTTACACCTAAGCAGATATGTCCAGGTCCGACATCGTCGTTAGACTCCCTCGGTATGGGCTTCCCTTTCGGTGCCGGTCCGAACACCTGCGGCTCTTTTCTTCCCTCATACTATCCTCCTCAGCCGGTGCAGTACGTTTACACGGGCGACGTCCGTCATCCGTTACGGCCAAAACCATACCGACAAGGCGAGGTGTTTTACGTCAGATACGTTCCAAGTGGCGGAGAATACCTCACCTTTCGAGTACCTCTCATGCCCGTGAAGAACAATGTGCAGCGCAGATCAGAGCCAAACACATACTCTGGTTGTGGGCCAGACCTATGCCTGGACTCAGAGCTAGCAAACGATCTGAAACTCGTGTACGACTGGTTACAGAAGAGGCCGCAGGATACGGCCATTCTGCGCAAAAGCTCCATAGAAGACCAATCGGACTTTCTAAAGCATCGCCTCTCTAGCCAAAATTCGTTCCCAGCTCTGGTGTGCTGGGACTCGTCGCCCATTGGGTATTTTGAGCTGTTTTGGGTATTGGAAGACCCTCTCAGTCGGTTCCTAAATAACCTAGGCGACTATGACCGCGGCGTGCGCTGTTTCATTGGCGATGAGCAGTTCTTAGTTCCGCACTGCTTGAAGAGGTGCATGAGTGCGCTAGTCCATCATTGTTGGCTGTATGACCAAAGAACGCATACAGTTGTCTTTGAATATAGGGCGGATAACCTTGAGTACGTACCTCGCTGCGAGTTGCTACATGAGACTGACCAATTGGTAGTATCGCGTCCGCCCTGATAGATCTTGGCTTTACTAAACTGGAGGAGATCAGGCTTCCGGATACACATAATATGATCATGCAGATTAAGAGGGACGGCTGGGTGGCGCCAGAGCTCTAGTCTGCCTTCTTTGATACTAAACGTTCCGCGGTCAGGTGGCGAAGTTATTTACGACCTTGGTGACCTGGTTGATCGTTCGTCGAGTTGGACATGCCGAAAATCCTAGTATAATCCGCTAGACCGCGAGCCCATTGGTGTTCAACAGTTTGTATCTCACCGGTTGGTAGGCGTGCTAGATATATATCTGCGGCAGGAAAGCGTATTAGCACTTGTACTATAGTAAAATTGAAAGTAACCAAGCCAAAATGGTATAAATGTGACAAAATCCGCCCGCTATCGACCTTGAACTATTTTGCTCTCTAGAAAAACCAAATATTGTACGATGGGCATGGTGGTGAATGCATGTATGTGTACGGAGTAGTAGGGTTGGGAAAAAATAAATTTAAATTAGCTAATTCTGTGCAATATAGATTTAATACAAAAGCAAGGTCTTCAACAACAGCCCGGCTAGCTCAATCGGCAGAGCGTGAGACTCTTAATCTCAAGGTTGCGGGTTCAACCCCCGCGTTGGGCTTTCATTTTTTGCTTTTTTTTTTTTTCATCCTTACCCCATCAAGTTCTGTTAGCTTTACTATGCGGCGCCAGAATTGCTGTTGGCCAGTTACGGGGTGTGATTACCTAACGGAGGCTAGAGCGTCCATCGGAGGGACGGATCGGAACAACAATCCCTCCGAGTGGGCTGGATTCTTTTCTGGAGCTTCAAAAATTCCGCAGATAGAGAAGCTTGCTCATAACGAAGGCATTGCTGCGCGCTGACTTATATTCGCTATGGGTAAGAAGGGCGGCAAGAAGGTTTGTCAATTTTTAATTCGATTGTCCCTTGAAATGGGCTGATCATTCTCTCTCAGTTTAACAAAGGCGGTCGTGGCGGCGGCGGCGGCGGAGGAGCGCAGCGTCAGAGCTGGCAGGAGTTTCCGAGGTCGAACGAGCGGTTCGAGAATTACTACAACTCACAAGATATAATACCTGAGGAGGACCGGGAGATCTTTTGGGAGACTCTGCGCAAGGACCTCCCCAACAGTTTCCGCTTCACGGGTTCGAAAGGGTATGTTACTGACCTGTTTGAAGTTGCTTGATGGCGCATGAATTGGAACTTCCTGTATGTCTTTTTATTGTTGTACGCCGCTAACATACCTCAAGCCACGCACTGTCTGTCCAGGAACGCCTCAGGGAATACTACATCCCCGAAATCACCTCTATCCAGTATGAAGGCCAAAACGTCGAGCCTCCCCGCCCCGTGGAGTGGTACCCCGATCAGCTTGCATGGTCCATGACGACCCCGAAACAGGTCATTCGTCGCTTTGCGCCGTTCGCCTCATTCCAGAAGTTCCTCGTCGCCGAGACCGATGTCGGTAATATCAGCAGACAGGAGGTTGTCAGTATGATTCCGCCTCTCCTGATGGACCTGCGACCCGGAATGACGTGCTTGGATATGTGTGCTGCGCCGGGAAGCAAGTCTGCGCAGTTGATGGAGATGATCCACACTGGCGAGGAGGATGCGATGCTTCAGGTTGCTAAGGAGGCGAAGGAGGGAGGCGCGAGCGCTGAGCCATTCGGGCCCGAGGGTCTTGCGGACGATGGACGGACGACGGGTCTGCTTATTGCGAACGATAGCGACCATAAGCGAGCGCACATGTTGGTTCATCAGATGAAGCGCCTCAGCTCGCCCAACCTTATCGTTACGAACCACGACGCTACCATGTTCCCCTCGATCAGGCTCCCGTCCCTGCCTGCAGCCGATGGGAAGAAGGCCCCGAACAGGTATCTCAAGTTCGACCGTATCCTCGCCGACGTTCCCTGCACTGGTGATGGAACTGCTCGGAAGAATCTCGGTGTCTGGAAGGATTGGACTCCTATGAACGCTGTCGGTCTTCACGCCGTTCAGGTCCGCATTCTTGTTCGCGCGCTGCAAATGCTGAAGGTCGGTGGTCGTGTGGTGTACTCTACGTGTAGTATCAACCCGATTGAGAATGAGGCCGTTGTTTCTAGCGCCATCGAACGCTGTGGCGGCTTGGAGAACGTCAACATTGTCGACTGCAGCAGTGAACTGCCGGGACTGAAGAGGGCCAACGGATTGAAGTCGTGGAAGGTGCAGGACCGTGAGAACCGCTTCTGGAGCAACTGGGAAGAAATTGAGAAGCACCGGGCTGAAGAAGGCATTACTGGACTCGGCCGCATTGCGGAGGGCATGTTCCCGCCCACTTCTGACCTACCCCTCGAAAGGTGCATGCGTGTCTACCCTCACATGCAGGACACTGGCGGCTTCTTCATTACAGTCCTCGAGAAGAAGTCTGAGATTCGTGCCAAGCCAGAAGATTCGTCCAAGGTCATCCCCAAGGGCACGGTTGCTGCCCTCTCAGAGGAGCTCGACAAGAAGAATGGTGAGCCGCTGGAGAAGATCGAAGCGCTGGACGATCTGGTACCCCATGACGCACAGGCCGATTTAGAGGCTGAGAAGAACGCATCCGTCGCCGAGTCTACCCACCAAATTCCCTACTCTGCTACGAGCCAGGTCTCCGGCAGCAAGAGGGATGCGGAGAGCCTCGAAGATGGCCTCTCTGTCAAGCGCACTAAGCTCGACAACGGAACCGAAGTGGTGATTGGAGACCGCCCCGTCCATCAACCTCCTCCTCCTCAAGAATCGGAAGCCCCAGAAACATCCGATGCTACACCCGCTGCTGGCACAGATACCCCTCAAGCTTCGGGACCCGAGCAAGCGAAACCCCTAAAGCGAAAACCCGGCCAGCCCATTGAGGAGCCGTTCCGATACATTGACCCGAACCACGAGGAACTCGAGCCGATTTACAAGTACTTTGAGATCTCCGACCGCTTCCCCCGCGATCGATTCATGGTCCGCAACGTAGACGCCACCCCCACAAGAACCGTATACTACACAAGCGCTCTCGCTCGCGACATCCTTGTCGCCAACCAGGGCCACGGTATCAAGTTCGTGCACTGCGGTGTCAAGATGTTCGTGAAGCAGGATGCACAGCGCCCGGATGTTTGCCGATGGCGCATCCAGACCGATGGTCTGCGGATCGTCGAGCCCTGGCTGGGTCCCGCTAGAGCGGTCAACCTGACCCAGAAGGAGACGTTCCACAAGCTCCTCGCGGAGATGTTCCCCAAGGTCGATGACGGGGGCTGGCAGAATCTCGGCGAGATTGGTGAGCGCGTGCGCGATATTCCCATGGGCTGCAGCATCCTCTACATTAACTCTGAAGGCGAGAACAAATTCAGGTATGTCAAACTCCCTATTTTAGTCTTTAATAAACACGCTACTAACAATACCCAGCGAACGAATGGTGCTCCCTCTCTGGCGCTCTCTGCACTCAATCAACCTCATGCTTCCCAAGGAAGACCGCCGTGCAATGCTCCTCCGCATCTTCAACGACAGCACACCCGTCGTGAACACAACACAGAAGCGCACCGCGGCTGCCGCAAAGGATTCCACTACGGCTATTGAAGCCATCGCCACGGAGGAAGAAGCCATCAAGGAGGAGAACATTGTCATCGGACAGGATGAGCAGGACCACATGGACACACGAGAGACATACACGCAGGCGAACGAGGAAGAGGATCGGTCCAACACGACTGTGTAATTTTATGTTAGGGGTAAGCAGCACCTATATACTTGATATTGCTAAAAAAAAGCTACTATTGCGAGTTTATTGAGTGAAATGCCATACATAGTAGAGTCACCCTAGAACCGAGGCGAAAGTGAAGATTCGAACTGCAAGGTATCTTGAACTAACCTCACAGGAACCGGAGCTTGTCTCCGACTACCTACTCAAGTTTCGCTTAAGCCGTACGACACTTGCATAAATTCAGCCAGCTATGAGCCGACCCCGACTACAACGTTACTCTAATTCTCTTCAAGGTCCAGGACTTCGGAACCTAACCGACCAATCGGATAATTACCCCGGTGCTCTCCAGGGCTGCGTTCCCATCCATGGGCATGCGCTCATCAACGCTGGTGCTATTCCTGCTGTTCGGAGGGGGCATCATTGCTATAATCCTTATGTTCAGATCTCGACTGAAAAAATGACCTCGATGCCTTGCGGGCCCTGGTTGGCTGGAGCTGTCAATGAAGAGGTTTCTTTTTGCTTGATGGTTAAAAGACTGAACTGTCATCCAACTTACAGCTGTCTCTATACCAGAACTTGAAGACCCTGATTTACTGTAATAAACACATTCCAAATATGAGCTCGAGCCTCGAGGTGAGGTACCGTCCAGCCGGATAATTACCTAAATGAGCTTACCCCCGCCAGGCCGTTATAGCATTGTTTGTGCCATGTAAGCTGGGAGTAGCAATAGTTCGAAACCGCCACGAGAACAGTCCTAGACGTGAAAAGGGGAACGCTCGTAGAGCCTGGACATTTATATTGAGCTCTCAATAGCGATGTTAGACCCCTTATATCTCGATCTGAGAAATTTCATCAGCACAAGGAAAATTGACAATGATGTATGCGGAGAAATTTCCCCCGCGATCGACAACACTACATCAATAAAGGGCTGCCCCAGGATCCACCTCCATCTCCCCATTTCCTTGGCCAGCGCATTGACAAATGGGAGCTTCACCAACTCCGCAGACCTCGGGAGTAAGTCCTTTCCATCCTGTACTAATATACCCGCTGACAGTGGGCCCTTCTAGCAGCGTCCGTGACTAGTCTTGCGTCAATTCATCATTCCACTGGCATTACCGCAATGCACACCACACGGGAAACGGTACCCGGCCCGCCTCGCCTCGCCTCATCTCGCCTGCTGCTTGCAATCAAACCACCGCGGAGCGGGGAGAGAGAAAGGGTGAGGGGAAAATGACACAATTGACCTGGGCTGCAAGGGGTGGGACAGGATAAATAGTCTGGAACCCTGCTTGTTTAGGCTTGAGCTCGTCGTTGGTGAAAAGCTTTGCGCAGAGGATCAACATGAGGCTGACCTCGATCTGTGCTGCTGTGTTGTTGGCGGCTCAAACGGCGGGGTCTGTGATTACCCACAAGCTCAATGGCTTTACAATTACAGAGCATCCGGATGCGGAGAAGAGGGAGCTTCTGCAGAAATATGTGCGTTTTATTGTTCTGTTTTTATAAGCCCCGGATCTCAAACTTACAGATTGAGTAGGTGACCTGGGATGAGAAGTCGCTCTTTGTGAACGGGGAGAGGATTATGATTTTTTCCGCTGAGATTCATCCATGGAGGTATCTCTCTTCTTTCCACTCACGAGCTCGCTGTGTAGGCGACATGCTGACATTATTAGACTGCCCGTGCCCTCCCTCTGGACCGATATCTTGCACAAAGTCAGAGCGCTTGGCTTCAATGCCGTCTCCTTCTACGTCGATTGGGCGCTCTTGGAAGGGAAACCGGGAGAATATAGAGCGGAGGGAGGCTTTGCTTGGGAGCCATTCTTTGAAGCTGCTGCTGACCTGGGCATCTACCTGATCGCTCGCCCCGGCCCTTATATCAACGCCGAAGCTTCCGGCGGTGGCTTCCCAGGGTGGCTACAGAGACTAAATGGGACAATTCGATCGTCGGATAAGGCGTACTTGGATGCGACTGAGAAGTATGCGCCCAGTCCCAATGGCTGATGTAGCTCAAGCTGATCTGATACTGATCTGATATATAGCTACATCTCTCACATCGCGGGCGTTATTGCAAAGTACCAGATTACGAATGGCGGACCGGTGATTCTGTACCAGCCTGACAACGAGTATAGCGGGGGTTGCTGTGGACAGGAGTTTCCAAACCCAGAATACTTTCAATATGTCATCGACCAGGCTCGGAAGGCGGGGATTGTCGTGCCGACTATCAACAATGATGCGTGGCCGGGTGGTCACAATGCTCCTGGGACTGGGGAGGGGGAGGTTGATATCTATGGACATGATAACTATCCGTATGTTCAGACTGGCTTTGTCTTCCCGAGGTGTATGCGATTTGCTAACTAAGACAGAGTTGGGTTCGATTGCGTATGCACCCCGAGAAGAGTTTATATGGCTCTAAGGCTAACAATGACAGTCAAACCCTGATGTCTGGCCGGAGGGCAACCTACCGACCGACTATCGCGACCTGCATCTCGAAATTAGCCCGTCGACACCGTACGCCATCATCGAGGTGAGATCCTTCCCTCTCCGGAAATTAAAAATTTCAGCTAACCAATGTAGTACCAAGCCGGTGCTTTCGACCCCTGGGGAGGACCCGGTTACGAGAGCTGCGCTGCGCTGACCGACCATGAGTTTGAGCGAGTGTTGTACAAGAATGTTTTCAGCTTTGGAGTTTCCATTCTGAACGGATATATGGTAGGCTCTTCTACGCACAGGGGTTTGGCTTAACTAACCTGCAGACCTTTGGCGGAACAAACTGGGGCAACCTTGGCCATCCCGGCGGATACACCTCCTACGACTACGGTTCGCCAATCACCGAGGAGAGAGGGATCTATCGAGAAAAGTACAGTGAGCTGAAGTTGCTTGCGAACTTCGCCCGGACGTCACCATCGTACCTTCTCGCTACACCGGGAAACCTGACAAACACGACATATACCAGCACGACAGCCCTAACTGTGACTCCGCTGATTGGCGAGAAGACCGGCTCATTCTTTGTCCTTCGCCACTCCGACTACCGGAACCAGGAGTCTACTGCCTATAAGCTGCACCTTCCGACAAGCGCTGGACAGCTGACTATTCCTCAACTTGGAGGCTCCCTGACGCTCAACGGGCGAGACTCGAAAGTTCATCTCGTCGACTATGATGTTGCGGGTACAAATATCCTTTACTCAACGGCAGAGGTGTTTACATGGAAAGAATTCCACGACGGCAAAGTGCTAGTGCTATATGGTGGGCCTGGGGAGCACCACGAACTGGCCATCTCATCCAAGGCGAACGTGAAAGTCCTGGAAGGGTCGAAGTCGAGCATTACTTTTAAGCAGGTTAAGGGTGCCGTGGTAGTAGCCTGGGATGTCGAGACAGCTCGTCGTATCATCCAGGTCGGTGACTTGAAAGTGTTCCTTCTTGGTATGTTGTCCTGACTGGGTCGGAGTCCCTCGCTGACGATGTAGACCGCAATTCTGCGTACAACTACTGGGTTCCCCTGCTCGGAACAGAGACTACAATCCCCTACGATACAGAGAAGACCATTGCCGCTTCTATAATCGTCAAGGCGGGGTATCTTGTCCGAAACGCCTACGTGAAGGGTCGGGACCTGCATATTACTGCAGACTTCAATGCCACGACACCTGTCGAGGTCATTGGTGCACCCCAGACGGCGAAGAACCTCCTCATCAACGGCAAGAAAGTACATCACTCGGTCAACAAGATTGGGGTCTGGACGACCGAAGTCGCGTACTCCGCGCCTGAGATCAAACTCCCCAACCTAGAGAGTCTAAAGTGGAAGTACATCGACACCCTGCCTGAGACAACAGCGGACTACGACGACTCTGCCTGGCCAGATGCAGACCTCCCAACTCAGAACACCATCTACCCACTGCGCACTCCAAAATCGCTCTACGCAGCCGACTATGGCTTCCACACAGGCTACCTTCTATGTCGCGGACACTTCAAAGCTAACGGCAAGGAGACCAACTTCTCCATTCAAACACAGGGTGGACAAGCCTTCGGCAGCTCCGTGTTCCTTGACGGCACACACCTAGGCTCGTGGAGTGGTAGCAACGACCTACAAGACCACAACGACACATACACGCTCCCCAACCTCACCTCTGGAAAGAAATACACCTTCACAGTCGTAATCGACAACATGGGCCTGAATGAAAACTGGGTCGTCGGCCAGGACGAGATGAAGAAACCACGCGGAATCCTCAACTATGACCTCCCCGGCCACAGCAAGGATTCAATAACCTGGAAACTCACCGGAAACTTGGGAGGCGAGGACTATATTGACAAGTCGCGCGGCCCACTGAACGAAGGCGGCCTCTTCGCCGAACGCCACGGCTTGCACCAGCCCTCCCCGCCAAACCATGTTGGAAACAAAAACGGGGACTGGAAATCTGCATCTCCGCTAACTGGTCTCTCGAAACCGGGAATCGGCTTCTATACAACCTCGTTTGACCTGAATGTCCCACGCGGCTGGGACGTCCCGATCACATTCAACATCGGGAACGCGACGACGCCCGCGCCGGCGTACCGCGCTCAGCTGTATGTGAATGGCTGGCAGTACGGGAAGTACGTCAACAATATCGGTCCGCAGACGAGTTTCCCTGTCCCCGAGGGAATACTCAACTACCATGGGAAGAATTGGGTCGCGGTGACGCTGTGGGCGCAGGAGAGTGATGGGGCGAGGCTGGATAGTTTTGAGTTGAAATATGGCACACCTGTGAAGACGACGCTTGATGTTGAAGTTGTTGACTCGCCGAAATACCGAGCGAGGAAGGGAGTTTATTAGTTCTTAGATGTATCTATCGTGGAAGAGGAGGACGAGGATCAGAAGAAGGGCGAGGTGGTGTGGTGTGGTGTGAGTGGGCTTGAGCGGAAAAAGCAAGCGCGGAAGAAATGATAACCAAGTATACCTGCAGTGCAGGGGTCTAGAAGCCCAGCCACCGAATAAACCAGAACCACAACCACCGCATTAAAATCTCCTTCACTCTCCTAATTCATCGTCATCTCGAAATAACCAAGTCCAAATTCGAATCGATAGCCAAGCAAAGATGATAATGCCTCAACAGCAACAACAATAATACTCAGCACCTACCCGATCAACAAAGACCAATACATACTACCTCCGAGCCTCTTCTCCGCAACAAACAAACGGCCGCCCGCAAGAATGCCCCCACTCAAACGAGCACCGCAACCGCTCCTACCACTACCACCACCATCACCACCAGCACCCAACACCTATAAAAACATCAACAACCTTATCCTCCCGCTCCCCCTACACACACCCTCAATAGACTCAACCCCAAACCCACCCCCGCTAGCAAAACGCACCGCAACAACAATCGCCGCAAACACAATCTCCATCCCCTCCACCTACGGCCGCCAACACTCCTCACCAGACCCCGGCGTGATCGCCGGCGCAGTCCTCGGATCCGTCGCGGGCTTCCTCTTCCTGCTATACCTACTCTACCTCTCGCTCACATCGGGCCGCCGCTTCAGCGCATCCACGATCGTGGGCACATCGACGACGCCGTCGGAGATCGTCGATGTCGGTATCCGGCCGCGGAGGCGGCGCGGTGGGCCAGGTGGAGGTGGCGGCGGAGCGGTGATTGTTGAGGAGGAGAGTATCACGGCGACGAGTCATAGTGGGGTTGATGATGGCGGGGTTGTGGAGGTTATCGAGGAGGAGAGCGTGATTGATCCGCCGCCGAGTTCGCGGAGTGGGAGTCGGCGGCATGGAAGTAGGCATGGTAGGTATCGGTCGCGCAGTCGGAGTACGAGTGCGAGTCGCGCTGGGGGTGGGGGGAGGGGCTATCGGAGGGTTGATCCGTCGGCGTATGGGGGTGGGACGAGTGAGTTTAGTGGGAGGTCTTGATGAATGAGTGAGTGAGTGGAGGGGAGTGAAGGGAGGGATGCGACGCCTTCCAGATGGTCGATTCTTCTTCGTCTTCCGCTCTTGTTCTTTCTTGTGTCCAGCCGGGTCATGGCTTAATTGATGGTTTGATGTTTGGGTATGTTGTATATGCATGTCATGTTTTACGAGTTATGCGCTACTGCGATTGAGGATACCATGTTACGTTTATGATAATCTACGATATAATGCATTGGCTGAATCGATATATCGCCCAACCATTCTAATACACTGTCCAAACCAGGTGAACAAGCGAGATGCGTATGCGTATGGAGTGATATTAATAATAATTAACCCATTCAAATGACATATGGACTTGACTGAATGCACGAAAAATCCAGTAGCAGCGTAGCAGCAAGAGTACAGTGTAACCATGCCCAAAGAAACAAGACAACCAAGTCATGCGCCATACAAGAAAAATATAAAAAGGCCGAAGTCGATGTCAAAAGCCAAAGCCGAATCTGGAATCGTTGCGTTCGAGCATCGTGAGAAGCTCTCCAAGCATAAGCGTGCGAGAGTCAAATACGCGCAGCGAAACTGGCCGCATATCGCACCGCACCGCATCTCACTCATCCCTCTTTCCTTTTCGCATGTTCTCCTTTTTTTTGCCCTCTTCCCACATCTTCACTTCACTTCCTCCCCCTTTTCCCAACCAAAATAGCGCACCTCGCCCATCTAGAAGAGAATATCCAGACAGCAACAGCAGGCCAGACCCGCTAGAATACCGGCACAGAGACCGCCGCCTCCACTGCCTCCACCGCGCTGCTCCTCGGGGTAATACCCCGGCTGTTGCGGCGGATACCCTTGCTGCGGCGGGTAGTACATGGGCTGCTGGCCCGGCGGCGGGTAGCCCTGCGGAGGCGGCGAGGCGTACCCGTACCCCTGGGGAGGAGGCGAGCCGGCACCGCCGTAGTAGTCGTGCGAGGCGCCTGGCGGAGGTTGTTGGGCGTAGGGGTCGTGGATGGGGGCTGGGTAGGAGGGGGGTGGGCCGTCCTGTATTTTAGTTGCGTTTTGTTAGTTTTAATTCTGAAGATTTCTGGGCGGAGAGTTTGGTGGTCGAGTTTATTGGTGAGGGGGCAGACGTACGGGCTTGTTGTAGGACATTTTGATGGTTGAGTGAGTGGTTTGGAGAAGTGTGGTGGAGGAGGAGAGTTGTTGGGGAAGAAGTTGGGGAGGAGACAAGTCAAGCGCCGGAGAATTCGGTAGTTCTTATTCAGCGATACGTGGTCGGAGGGAGAAAATGAGACTGTCTACCACAAGACAGAATTTTGAACGAGAGAAGGTGAAGGGGAGATTGTTAAAAAGAGGGGTGAAGGAAGAAGAGGAAGAAAAGGAACGGAAAGCGCTTGCTCAAGCCGAGATGCCAACGCCACTACTTTCTCATCGTCGTCGTCGTCGCAAGGCTCTGATCGGCCAGTCGAAAGCCGAACTTGGCGCCATGGATCGTATTAGGCAACGGCCATTCATGGGCAAAAACGAGGCCCATCCGATACGAATACTTTCCTGCAGAACTACAGTCGTGATTACCGACCATCATGCGGCGCTTACGACACAGAGTGGCTGTTCAGTCGAATTTAGTTTGCTGACACTCCAGTCGAGACGAGTCTTTTTCTTGCACAGCCACTGCAACTGATACTAACCCGATGACAACAGCACACCATTTCACCTTTTGTTTCCACCTATTTCACGTTCAACTCACATGAACAAATTTTAAGACACTGTCTAGTGCTCGGCTCGGAAATCGGCATGTTTTTGGACGAATCCGCTTCTTGCTTTCCAACTCAGTTCGTTACGTACAATTCGCTTCGCTCAAAGTCCTGCTGCCCCAAGAAAGAAAAAAAAAGGGGAGAGGAGATGACAGAGGGCAGAGAGAGTAAAACCAATTACAAGTGGGAAATATAAAACAAGACAATGCTCGCAGAGGCGATCGTTAAACAAAAAAATTGCTGCCGTTGGGGTAAAAAATGGGAATAGGAATGTAAACGGTGTGAGGAGAATTCGAGGATAGTAATGCATGAGGGAGGGATAGTAAGAATGCAAGACTTTTGGGACCTGTGCAGATCTAATCGTCATGAGTTATATCCGCTGATGCTGTCTGTCAATGTGCAACGCTTATGCAGGATGTGTTGTTTCACGGTGCGTCTAAGCCTTCTCCTCCAGGGAGGCCTTCTCAAGGTCTTCAGCCACGTCTGCGGCAGCGTCCTTTTCGGGCTTGTCCTCGGTGACTGCCGTCTCTTCTGCGTCCAGACGGGCGATTTCTTCCTTGGCCTTGTTGATGTTCTACAAAACGTTAGCATTGTCTAAGCAAACAGTATCAGGATCTAACGCACCTCTTCAGTCTTGGATGCCTGGTCCTTCTTCCATTCGGTGATCTTGGCGGCGAGCTTCTCGACAACGGCAGCGACGTCGGACTGGTTCATGGGAGGGTCGATCTTGACCTTGGCGAAGTCCTCGATGATACCAACGTTCATGTTGAACTTGGTCTCAGCAGGAGTGCCAGGCGCAGGGCTACCGTTGGCGCTGCCCTTCTTGCCCTTCTTTCCCTTCTTGCCGCCAGTACCGACAAAGTAGTCGTCCTCCTCCTTCTTCAGAACCTTCATGCCCTTGATGCCAGAGTCGTCGACGGTACGGCCAATCTCAGCACGGAAGGCGGAAGTGGGGCCCTTCTTGTCGTCCAGACCGAGCGAAGCAAAGTCGTATCCAGGGTTGAAGTGACGGATCAGACCTTGAGCAATGAGAATCTCGTCGGTGTAGGCCAGGCGCGAAGCCTCCTCGAGCTTCTTGTCGGCAATCTTTCTCTTCTTCTCGCGCTCAAAGGCGTCCCGCTGGGCCTTTTGCTTCTCCCGACGGATCTTCCAGGCCTCGTCCTCCCACTCCTTGTACGCCTTGCGGCCCTTGTAGTAGTTGTCCTTGACCTCGCGGATGGCAGCCCACTTCTTCTGCTGCTCGCCGTGCAGCTTGGTGCGCTCGTCGCGCAGAGCGTTCAGGTTCTTGAATGCGCCGTCCTGCTCAGCCTTGATCGTATCCAGCTCCTTCTGGATCTCGGTGTACTTGTCGCTAAGAGCCTTGGCCTCGGGGTTGTCGAGCGTCTTCTTGAGGGTAGTAATCTGGGTCTTGAGGTCGTTGATCACTTGCTGGGCCTCGTCGAGGCTGGCAAAGTTCTTGCGCTGCTTGCGCATGCTCGAGATATCGGCCAGGACTTTCTTCTCGTCCACCAGGCGCATGGTACCAGAATCGACTTGCTTTTCCAGTCGGGCAATCTCACGGTCGAGCTCCTCAACGTTCTTGAACGACATGCGGCCGCGGGAGTTATTCTGCTCGCCAATGCGGGCCTTGAGGGTTGCGTCGAGGCCATTGATCTTCTCCTGGGTGCTGGTTCGCGAGGCCTTGAATCCCTGTTGCTTCTGGCGGATGGAGGAGAGTTCAGCGCGCAGCTCCTGCTGTCTCTTTGCGGCGGGCGAGTCCTGGTTGTTGGGCTTGGCGGTTTCGATCTTGGCCTTGATTTGGTTCTTTACGAACTAGTTAGCATCGACTTCACGAGGAAGTGAGTAAAGCAAGTTGACGTATGATTGTGAGAGTAAATGACCGGGACACAAAAGGTTCACGTGACAATTCCATACACCGGAAATTATATCCCTGCAGCAATTGGGCTAAGATTGGCACATACCAGTTTCTCCTGAACGGCAGCGTGCTCCTTCTCAGCCTGAGCAAGGCTAGCCTTGAAAGTCTCCTCATCAGGCCGGGTGGGCTTGACCTTGGGCTCAGAGCCCGCAGCGGGAGCAACAGCGGCCATTGTTTTGGGCGGGGGAGGGCGAAGAGGGAGACGGAGGGGAGGTAAGGGGAGGGAGGGGAGAATTAGGGTATAGGATTCCTTCACGCGAGGAAAGAATAAAAGAAGGTAAAGAGAGTAAAAGAAAGAAGGGTGCGTGAGAAAAGAGGGAGACAGAGGGAGAAAGAGAGAAAGAAAGGCGTAGTAGCGGAGAGAAAAGGGAACTTTGATTTTAATCTTTCTGGCCTTTTCCTTTTGCTTGGCCTAAAAGTTCTGGGGGATTCTGCGGCCTCTGTCTCCTATTGGCGGCGCTTACCGTTGGCGCTCTTAGCGCTGTCCCAGCCGATTTTTCGACTGCAGCAATCTTGCTCCGAGCTTCAAGTCTTTCACTTGCCTTTCACTTGCCGCTCACCCCCAACCTTTGTTTTTAGCGTCGATAATTCTTGCGATATGGATGAGGAGTACAATTTTTCGGTCGACGACGCTGAGCGCGAGACGATCCGGGTCTGGCGCACATGGCGAACGGTCTTTGAGATGCTGCAGGACCGCGTACGTTTTTATCTTTTCGCAGGACTCGCAACGTCACTAACAGAGTGAATCAAGGGCTACGAAGTCACAGAAGAAGAAGTCCGGATTGAGCTCGAAGAATTCAAGCACAAATATGTGAATGAAAAGGGTTATCCTAGGTACAACACTACGCTCACCTCCATCACCACCACGGCCCTCGTCAAAGACGTTTCATGAATAGAAGGAAACTAACGAAACTTCCCCCTCAAGCCGCGACAAACTAAAAATCCAAGCCCGCCCAACGGAAGCCATGAAAGCCAAATACACCCCCCTCCCGTCGGCCTCAAACCGCGATCCGCAACCCGACTGCGGCACAATCTACATTGAGTTCTGCCCGGACGACAGCGGCATCGGCACAAAGCAAGTGCGTACCTTCAACCACACCGTCGACGAAGGAAACTTTCACACGGGCGTCTTCATCACCAAGACGCCCATTTCCCCCTCCGCCGTGCGCCTGCTCTCCGGCATCCCCGGTCGCATCTGCGAGCACTTCCAGGAGCAGGATCTGCTGGTAAATATCACACGGCACGAGCTTGTTCCCAAGCATGTGCTCCTGAGTCCCGAGGAGAAATCGCGTCTGTTGCAGAGGTATCGGTTGAAGGAGTCGCAGTTGCCGAGAATGCAGGTGTCGGATCCGGTTGCGAGGTATTTGGGTTTGAGACGGGGGCAGGTGGTCAAGATCATTCGTCGCAGTGAAACGGCGGGACGGTACGCGAGTTATCGTTGGGTTATTTGAGGGGCTGGCGGGCATTTCTTGTTCAGATCCGGATACCTTCTTATCGATCTACTACCGCTCCTTACACGCGCCGTTGCAACCGGATATCGTTGCCGGGAGTGGCAGCGAGCACGGAGATCCAAACGGAGACAGCTTAGATGGGAATGTACAGGCTCCGCTAGCCAGGGAGAAGAGAGAGAAGAGGCATTGGCAGCATGGCGTCAAGGCGAAAAAGAAACTCTTTCAGGGCGGTCTTTCATGGTGTACGATTTCAATGCTATTAATGTTAGTTCCTTCTTAAATGTTTAGAACTACCATGCTATTTCATTTCTTTTTTTTTTTTTT